>LIEC01006608.1:0-44510 GCA_001925005.1 Drosera capensis
ACACTGTCAAGGGCTTGTTGCATGTGATGAAGCCATCTCTGTGCTGCCTGATGTGTGACCGGAAAAGGGCGATGACGGGCAATCAGTGCTGGATGACCTGGAAGTTTTGGGCCATTTCAGCATCAGTGAGGTAAATAGAATAAATTTCAAGCCATTTCTGCAAGATATATCCACAAAAACTTAAACCAAGCTTTGTCGCAAAAACCAGAAGCCTAAAACCAACCAAGCAACGGCACAACCTTGTCCCGGATTCAAAAAACAATTGAAGTCTTTGGCACAAAGAAAACCCAACTATACATGTTGCTCGAGTTAATTTATCCAGACTTTTGAGTTTAGGACCAATTAAGGGAAACGTTCTCGATATAGGTAACTTTCATCTGTCAAGGAATGTGAAGCACAGCACTTGCCATGAACTGTGAGAAGAGTTGATGACATAGGTGCAACTAAAGATTGGAACATCAAAGAAAAGGCTGAAGCAACGCCTTGAGCATGGTTTCCTCTGCAATCACTTGCACACAGCACCACTCATGATAAAAGAATGGCATCATAATGTCCATGTAATGGACCACCTCTAGAGAACAAAACCTTTCAACAGACTATACAATCGAATGCCAGTCGATCTAGCCAAATTTAATCTCCGCAGAGTAATTTCACAATACAACAAGCAAAAGGCTTCGTTCTGTGCAGTGTAATATATGTGGGTTCTCAAAGGAAACTTTTGGCACCGGGTAAATCAATACATCAACCGACTATTCTCAACTCTTCACATCCTCCTAATTTAACCTTTACTTACAAAACCATGATGTTAAGCTCTTGTCAGATGCAACTATAGGAATCAGAACTTGAATCACAACCAAACAGCACCCTCTTTAAAATCACATTATTAAATCATCACAATTCCACAAAGCTGACCACACTTCCATTGGGTCAAGAAATCCACGAGCATACCTCTTCTCTGAGAGAACAGCGGAGGACCGCCCATTCTCTGCACGAAGAACTCATACTGATTCCGAATCGCGTCCTCCTTCTTCGACTTCACGAAAATCGCCCTAAACCACTCCTCTTCCTCATCATCATAAACCCTACAAAATCAAACCATCACAAAAAAAAAAACCCTTCCTTTTCATTTCCTAAAACGAAAAAATCAGAACAAGAAGAAGTACCGGTTGTAGAAATTGGTGGAGAGAGCGATGAAGGTATCGAGCCCGAGTCTCTCGAAGAGATTTGTCTCGTCGATGGCGAAGGCGTCGCTTTGGCCCACGCCGCTGTACTCCGACGCCTTCTGCTGAAGCGATTGCATCTCTTCTGATGATTCTTCTCTTTCTTGTGTGTAGTTTTGAGGGGATTAGTTGAGTGCTTGAAACTGTGGTCTGTGAGGGTTGACTCGTCGCCGCTGGGTTTCGATGGCGGGATGGATCTGATACCATGGGCTTTGCTGAAAGAGTCGTGCGAGATAATACTAGGAATAGTACCCAAAAGAATTATATTACGATGGTTGACGTGATATTTATGTGAGTATTATTATTTTTTATATAATTTAATTTGTTGTTTGACTTAAAAATAATAATAATATGATAAATTGATATGTTATAAAATAAAATTTGATATATCAATCGTTTATTTTTACATTGTATCTGATCAGAGAATATTCATATCACATGTCTTATTGTATTTTGAAGAGGATTATGTTCTGGGTTGGAAAAGCAACATAAAGTATTATACTTCAAATAAAATGGTGAAATCATGATGATATATTGATCTTGTGATCTCCAAATTACGGGAGATAATTGTTTGGATGAGATTGTGGGTAAAACTTGCCTCGGCCAATGAGTTATCAATCAAGTTACGAATAAAAAACAACTGATGTACACAAAAGGAACAGAAACGTTCTATAATGATGCTTAGTAGATCCAAAAGACATTTAAGCACTATAATGATACAGAACCATCGCAGCATTGCTTCATTGCTTTTTTTTTCCTCATGATCATTCTCTCAAGCATAACAAACCGAATACCCGTTTTGCCACATTCCCAAATAAAAGTATATAACAATCAGATAGATGCTTCTCATCATCACCATTGGCAAAAAGCAGCAAAACCAACCATCTCAAAGCCCAAAAATTTGGTTTCTCAAATCAACAAGGCTAGGCTTCATTACACTGATCAGTATGGAAGAATGAAAAGAAGCATGAAGGGCCAAGGAGCATGATTAAAAAGAATGAAAGGAGGACTATCAAAGTTAAAACTAAGCCACTGAGACACCACAAATGATTATGATGGATTACACAGTGCAATCCATGAACAGAGCGCCAATCAAGCTCAATGCCATGAACGCCATCTCTATAGCTTGGCCTGCATCTTTGGTCCAACTATAACCTCCATCGGCCATCCTAGACTCGCCAGCCTCTTTTCGTTCTCTCTCCATGCCTTCTTGCTCCTCTACTAGAAGATGTAGGAGGATCATGGTTATATTTTCCAGCAGAACTATACACAGCGGGCGGAATCTTATGATGGTCCCTATGAGCCCGCTACTGACGATTCGAAACCACCATGTATGATAGAACAACCAGGAAGGCGACTGTTAGTGAACAGAACATGTATGTTAGGATCTGCTCTGTTGCAGCTACAGCTGTTGTTACCCGCTGGTATGTAAAAATGTCATGGAGATTCATCTTCATTGCAGGATGTTGATGGACACGAAGAAATCGGAAAGGTTGGTCATGAACAGTCCCGGAGGAATCTGATCTCGGTTCGACTTCAATTCCATGAGGTTTTGTGGATATATGATTTGTCTCAGTTTTAGACACCAAATGTTGTTCTCTGTTGTCACTAACCGAGGCATCGATGTAGTTGAACTCCACAGCCGGATTACTTTTAGTTCTGGAGTGATTGGAGGGTTGCACTCCTTCATTGTCATAAACTACAATAAGAGAACACATTATCAAGCTACGTAAATTTGACAATACAGCATCATCAACAGTAAAAACATAGTGATAGGAAAGATTAAGCTTAACTCGCCCAAGGGAAGAAAAGAGGTATTTTAAAATACCTAAAATTCACTCTTCCACCACCACCAACACTTCAACTCCTGACCTGAGGAACACAATTTGGTTTGTGAACCATCAGGCTACAAGGAGTGCCGGTGGTATCTGTTCTTCAAAAATTCTATTCATAGCGTTATGATGCTGACTGCTGTAGTGAAGGATGATCACTTCTCAACTCTTGCTGTACTATGCGTCATCGCAATTTTAAATGATGAGTTCTTTGATGGGGCAATGAGCATTTAAAAAACAATGTGTGAACTAACATAAAAAATGTTACCGGATAGCCAAAAACATAAACATCCTTGACTGGTGTGCTACTTGAGGATGCATGGTATAGGTGATTCTCATCAAAGGTAAGATGAAGAAAATCAAATAACCAAACGTGTAACGAGAACAACAGAGATTCGTTCTTCGGTAAAATGACTTCATAGTAACCAGGGTTGATAATAGATTGATCTAAAATTTGATGATCATATGATTAGGAATAAATATCGCAATACACTTAGTTATCAGAAAAAAACAACACCATTAATGATTTCCGAATAGCAACTTTGATGTGAACGAATGCATGCAGGCTGCAGCACACACGTACTGCTTGTATAATGAATTAAATCTTATACTTCACATGATTTCAATGCAAGTATGGCCTACAGTAGTTTGTAAAGAATTTTAATCAAAAAGTTGAAAGATTATAGACACTTAAAAGAAAGTGCAGTATACATAATAGACCACCTCTTCGTGCTCTCTACAAACTCACAAGCATATATCCTACATTTTATTGAAGTATCAATTCTAATAAGAGAACTGGTTTAATATCAAACGTTCCGGCAAGTAATATGCACCAACCTATCAATCAACAATAAGAAAATGCAACAAATTCGATTAAGATTAATTCGTTTCATTCAAGACTCGAGAGAGAAAAATAATAACAAAATCAAACGACAATTGACGGAAGCGAAAAGCCGGCGAAATCTAGATCAAGAGACGTGGCTGATTGCGTCTGTTCGTCCCGTGATGAGAGTCAGACGATCCGATCCCCGTTTGAGGATATGGCGCCGTCTCGTCTCCTTTATGCTAGCCATCCCCATCATCGCCCGCACATTGGTTCACAAGAGGATTTCTGTTTCTTTCAACCGTTTTATGACTCTGTTGCCGGCCAAGTTTTGGCGCATTGAATATTGCTCGGTCTTCGTCCGATTTGCAGAAAATTAGGGAGGAAAAAAAAGGAGAGTTTTTTTTTTTAAATTTAAACTTGGGCAAAAAAACAAAAAGAAGAAAAAGACTTGTCAGAAGAGGGATTTGAACCCACGCCCACTCACGTAGACCAGAACTTGAGTCTGGCGCCTTAGACCACTCGGCCATCCTGACTGGTTGCTCAAAAAATTTTATATTTATTATAATGATTTCGAAATTAACTTCAATAAGGTGATCTTAAAATTTCTTATTTTATGCTTTTAATATGCTTAGTTCATGTATTAGTTGATATAAAAAATAGTAAATAATTTAGGAATTAGTTAGATTATGAAATAATGTAGGAAGTTGTTATATTAGGAAATAGTTAGATTAAGTTAAATTAGAAAATAATTAAAATAATAAATAATTAGATTAGAGAAATAATTTAGAAAATAATTTAATTATGAAATGATGTATTTATGAAGTAATTAATTTAGAAAATGATATATATACTTATGAAGTAATTAACTTAGAAAATAATTTAAATTAAGAACTGATTAAATTAGAAAATAATGTACTTTAAAAGTAGCTAACTTAAAAAATGAATTGACTTAAAATATGATGTGATTATACAGTAATTAACTTAGGAAATCATATTCTTAGGAAATAATTAACCTAAAAATTGAATTAACTTAGAAAATAAAATACTTAGAAACTAATTAATTTAGAAAATAATTTGCTTATGACGTAATTAACTTAGAAAATCATATACTTAGAAAGCAATTAACTTAAAAAATAAAATACTTAGAAACTAATTAACTTAGAAAATAATGTTCTTTGAATGCAATTAATTTAGAAAATGATGTGCTTAGGAAGTAATTAACTTAGAGAATCATGTATTTAAGAAGTAATTAATTTATAAAATAAAATACTTAGAAAATAAATTAACTTAGAAAATAATGTATTTATAACGTAATTAACAGAAAATAAATTAACTTAAAAAATAATATACTTTCGAAGTAATTAACTTAATCTTTTAAATTATAGAAATAGTCACTTAATCACGTAAATTTTGAAAAAAAAACTTAATTTATGATCCTTCTAAAAATAAATTTTTTAAAACAGAAAACCCTCATAAAAAAACATGTATCCATTTTCAAAATTAAAAAATAATATACAAAAAATCAATAATTTTAAAAATTATATACTATTTTTTATATAAGAAGTGACATCAGTTTTTATTAACCCAATCCGCTTACTCTTCACAAAGCGACAATGTAACAACAATCCAAAAGTCCATCCAAAACATCCGCCACGTCACACTCATTGAAACTCTCTCCTCGTAAAAACAACGCTTAAAATGAAAGTCACCACCGTCGACCACCTCTCACGTCCACCCCATCGCCACCACCCGATCGCCGATGAATCCAACCCCTTCGCCTCCGGCGCCGCCGCCGATGGACAAGGACACGACTCTTCTCTCCCGAGTCGCCGCGAACCACCTCTTCCTCGCCCAATTCGAGCCATTCCGAGCCACGATCCTCACTCTCAAGCGCCGGAACCCTAGCCTCGCGTTCGCATTCCTCCAAACCATCGTCGCTAATGCCGGAAAGATAAACGGTATCGTATACTCAACCAAATGTTCCTCTCCGGCGATGTTGACTTGGCTGTGTTGTGTGGAGATGTTAGGGTTTGAGAATGCCGCGTCTGCATGGAGGGGGTCAGAGCGGGAAGTGAGGCTGAGAGTCGAGTTCTTGCTCTATGTCGAGATGATTAGGTCTAGGGTGAAGAATTCAGTGAGTGTGATGGACAGAGTGATGGAGATTGGGGAGAGGAGGATGAGGGAGGATTTGATTGACGAGGAGGAGAGAGGAGGGAGTGTGGGGGCGTTGGGAGTGGAGGAGGAGGAGTTGATGGGGTTGAAGGGAGTGATACTGGAGAATGCGGATGTTTTCGATGCGTTGTGTTTGAATATACAGGAGCAGATAAGCGAATTGGAGGGGGATGAATTGGGGTTGGCAATTACGGTGAGGGGAGAAGGGAGGGAGGGGTATGGGGAGGGTGTGAGGGTGATGAGATGGATACAGGCTTGTGTTCAGAAGGTGCATTTGGATGGAATGAGGGTGGGGGTAGAGGATGGGGATTTTCATGGGGTTGTTGGGCATATCAGGTTTCTTCATCTCGATCATGGGGTGCCGGAGGACGAGTATCGGTAGGTCTATCCGGTGTATTTTTCTGCTTTGAGTTCGTGTTTTTGACTTGGTTGGATGGGATTTGCATTTGCCGTAGTAATGCGCTATTATTGGAAAATGCTTAATATATGCAGCTTAAGTACCATAGAGTCTTTCACTATTGTTACCACCAGCCTCCTGGCATTGTCATCCAAGGCGTTCGAAAATTGGAATGTCTTCATTGCCATGGCAGGAGTCTTTACTCTTGATAACATTAGTGCCAAAGTATATCTTACCCTGTTAAAGAATTTAGTATATGTTTTAAATGATTCATGGTTGTTGGAGGTATGTGCAAAATGCAAGCATCATTAGGCCAACAATTGCCCAATTTTCATGATCTTTTGAGATGATAATTAGATATTCTTCTACCGTACAGTAAAATGTCGAATCCTAGAAAGTTCTAATTCAAGTGATCCGCAACAGGTGTAGAGGAAAAGAAATCAGCCATTACTCATTTAGGTACCCTTATGGAAAAATGCAATAAGCTAAACTTCCAGTAATCCGGTCTTCCTGATTTCGTCCTTTATTTGTGACAACTTCCGTATAATTCCTAGAAATCTCTTTATTGATTATTAGTTTTTTTTTCACTGTGAAAGGATCTAATTCACAGTAGTTTTGTAGATCATTCTTCCAAGATTTTTTGAAACTGTTCCGCTCAGAAAAGGAAAGGTTTGGAAATTCTTGGCATGCTACCCGAAAGAATTTGATGTCAGTGTATCAAGAAGCTCTGTCATCAAATTCCATCAGTCTTGTTCAAATAATACAGGTGACAATGCTCCTGTTCTTCTCTCTCCCCCCCCCCCCCCCCCCCTTTTCATTTGTTTCCTAGTTGGGTTGTTGGGGAAAATAAAACTGATGACCAATTAGCAATCCTTAATTGGGGAGGGAACTGCTTATTTTTGAGTTCTTGCATTTAGCTATGCTTAAACTGTTACTGTAGTTACCAGTAATTAGCGTATAAACATCCTATGAGAATTATTTTCGAAAATAGACAGAAATGTAATGGTTACTAATTGTTGCAATTTCTGAGAAGTGCCGTTTATCAAGTGTCTGTTTACGCTGATCAGATGCAATCCAAAGAGGATTTTGCATCCGCCTCAGGAAAGCAGATTAAGTGCCTGGTTGAAATCTATGATCTTGTCTCAGTGTATCTTTCCCTTCTTTTGCTTGTTCACAGGCCATTCAAGATCAATTGCTAGCTGAAGACATTTCGGCTACAAAGTCTTCAAATAACCCAATGCTGTTCCTGCTGCAAGAATTTCTGAATTATGTAGCAAAACTGGATTCTGATTATGACCCTGGGGCTTCTAAAGAACTTGCTATCAGTTCTTGCCTGAGGGACTTGTTCCATTTTGCACGTATTTCTGGTTTGCATGTCCTTGAGTGTGTTATGGATGCTGCTCTTTCTTTTGTGAAGGAGGAGAAACTTGAAGAAGCAAGTAGCGTAAGTAGTCCGTTTTCAGGGTTTTCATAAGTTCTCTCTGTCAATGGTCAATTCCTGTCTTGTTATCAGGCTTTTTAGCCAAGCTAACATGTTCATTACTTTGCAGCTTCTTTTATTATTTCCTTGGCTTCGGCCTCTGGTGGCCATCATGGGTTGGGATTTATTACCCACTAAGATTGCAGCAAGAAGAAAGATGATGCGATTGTTATGGACAACCAAGTCGCATGTACATAGGCTTGAAGATTTATCTCTCCATGAAAACCAGTTGGATGAGGTAGTAATTCTTGTTCATTGGTTGCCTTGTCTTTGATAAACTTTTCTTTTCACATGTAATACGTTATCTGCTCATCAGATTTTAATAACTTTTGTGGGTGTCATGTTTTTGATTTGACAGAGATCTAGCGTTGAACTTCTTTGTGATTCCTTGTGCTATCAGCTTGACCTCGCTTCCTTTGTTGCCTGTGTCAATTCTGGTCAACCCTGGGACATCAGATCTTCACTTTTCTTTTCTCGTCAAGAACAACGGGAAGTTGATGAACATGCTCATTTGGATCCTTTTGTTGAAAACTTTGTCTTGGAAAGACTCTCTTTTCAGACTCCACTACGGGTAAGGATCCATTTCTTTGTGGAAGTTTTGTTTTGTTTGTTTCTTTTCATAAGTGTGCAGTTTCTTTTAATTCCAACCAGCAACTTATCTTTTGACTTTTCATTGATAGAAGACCTTAGTTTTGGGTAGACTGTTCAATGTTTCAAAAATTGAAAGGGATTACGCTTTTAGTTTTTTTTATAGTTACCAAGCTCAAGTGATTGCTATTTACTTTGACTGTGATGGCTCTTTGGTTTTATTCTTGTTGCTCCTCTTGCAATGTTTATAATGCTTGTTAGGTGTAGGTATTTCAAATGATATCTGAATCCTTAGTGAGTTGATGTATAAAGGATATACAGATCTGTCGAGAGTAAGAAAATAAGGGGATCCTTGAACAACCATTGGATACTACTTGCAAATAATTGCAAATTTGTGTACACAAAACAAATGTACGTGTTTGTAGAACATGGAAGGTAGTGAGAACCTTGTTTTTGGCACTGCATTTCACAGCCTAAATGTTGGGCTTCAGTATTTCTTTGTTGCAGGTATTGTTTGACGTTGTTCCAACTATTAAATTTGATGATGCAATTAAACTTATCGGCATGCAGCCGATCACTTCTGGTCCTGCTGCAATTAAAAGGTTAGCGTGCTTGTTTTTATTAACATGTATGAAGTGTTTCAAGAGTACCATCATCAAAGATTTCTGTATTGCCCTTTATATTGTGATCTTGAGTGTACATGCATAAACTACTTGGTTTTCCTTTGTTCATCTTACCATTTTTGCCCTACTCATTTTATTTCAGCAGGATGCATGATGTAGAACTTATGCATATGCGTTACGTCATAGAGTGTGCTGTTCTAGCACTAGGAACTATGGAGAAGTGTTTGGATGAAGATGATAATCGCCTTCACATTGCATTAGGCATTTTGGAAGACTTGAGATGCCACTTGGAGGCAGTGAAAAACCTACCACGAAAGGTAATCTATTCTGAAGAGATCTCTCTAGGTCCTTGTTTTTTTGGTTTAAAATTATTGGCATAAAACATAGTTGGAACTATAATAAAAAACATAACATTGAGCCCTTTCTATAGGGCTTGTGCTACATGGATAATGGATTTGAGTCATAATATACGACTATGCTATTCTCTGTTATCTTGTGAGATGTGCTCAGTGAGATTGTAATACATCATGTTGTACTGAAAAATTCCTTCAAGCTTTGTTTTGGTCGTCCTCTACCTCTTTTGAGAGACATCGTTCTCAGAGTTCCCTATTTCTCAACATGTGTTTCAGCTGGTTTACATGCACATGTCCAGACATCCACCTCTAACTCTTTCATCTCGTCTTCTATTCATGTTGCTACTTAGTTGCCAACATTCTGATGAATACATCATCGTTGGTTTGAGTAGTTGTCTTTTCATCTGTCCTGTCCAGTGCCATGTGAGTTTATATCATGTTTTTACACAAACGCTTCTTTGCAATATTGCCTTCCTCTCACCACATATTGTACCCTTCTGCTGCATAATTTCTTCCAAGTGCATCAAGGCCTTCAGTTCACATGCTCATACCCACTTTCCAGATACTTGGGCATGTGCTTTTACGTTCACGTGAACTGAGATGTGCTTTTTGTGTAAATGGTGTTTATTTTAAAGTTACATTGAGTAAGTACTATGAGGCTACCAGCTGTATTCACTGGGGATGAAATAAAAGGCTTTCGGCACATTGAATAACTGTAGTTTCAATGATGGCACAAAAAAAAAAAAAAAAAAAAAAATTGAGAAATAGCATCGAATTCTCATATTTAGTCATTGACAAGGGGAAACTTTATGTAATTTTCCAATTTATGATATATTACTTGTATGGAAGAAACACATCATCTTTAGATTACGAAAAGAAAGAGGACATCGAATTCAGAATGATACTTACATCACCAATATGATGATTTCTGCTATTAACAAGTGGACAATGGATAGGCTTGAGTTTTTACTATGACTCGTTTAGTCATCCCATCTGTCCACAATGCAGGTATTCATGGTGAATATCATGATATCCCTGTTGCGTATGGATGTTATGCTGGCAAGTGGCTTATTGGACAGCCTTGTTAAGCATCCAGTGAAAAGCATGGAGGGATTGGATGTGAAATCAGATACTAATGAGTTGAAGATTGTCAGTTTATTCTTGGATTCACTATTGGATATTTTACGTCAGAATCTCTCATTCGAGGTTGACTTGGTGGATAGTAATAGGGATGGCAAAAAGGAGGCCTTAGAATGGATGATTTCAAGTGCTAGAAGTTTCATTGGAGATTGGGAATGGCGTTTGTCGATTTTACAACAGCTTTTGCCCCTATCTCAGCGGAAATGGAGGTGGAAGGAAGCATTGACTGTACTACGTGCTGCCCCTACAAAGCTACTCAACCTGTAAGTTGAATAATCTTCAACTTGAGTTGGTTTTCTTTGTAATATTGTGATAAATATTTTGTCCCTTTTGTAAGTCGTGCATCTTTTTAATTGGAGACTATTCAGCTGGTGCTGCTTGTGAGGAATGTGAGTCCCCTGGTACTTGAACTAGCAAATGCTCCTTCACATTTGTGAATAGGGATTCCCAACAATCTTGATTGAAAGTTTTGGACGCATTAGAAGCTGTTACTTTTTGTAATATTTACCAGAAAAGATCTACCCACTGCTCAGAGCTTTTTGTACTATTCATTCCTGTTTTAGACGATGTCCACGGAGATAGAATGAGGCCTCCAATGGCATACAATCTTTGGAGATCTTCAGAGTATCTGGACTCAACTTTTAACACTTAGAACCTGTGTTCCTTTCTCTAATTGATTAAATTTTTGCAAGACTGCAGTGGACGCCATTTGCTATAGCCCACCAACTCTGTATTCCAGCAATGTTTTTCTTGACGTCTAGTTTTTTTGTTTTTGTTTTTAACAACAATAAAGCTTTTCATTCATTCACAATGGAGAAAAAATTACTAAAAACTCCATTATGTATCCGCTCCCCTTGCTCAGATTGACCCTAAATGCCTCGTCCCAAGCCTACATGGGCGAACCCTTCGTAGGAAACAAGAAGTTAGCACCAGCGCCAAACATGGACAAGTAGCATACAGGAGTAGCATAACTACCACACTGATCAAACAAATACTCATACAACTAGCAATACATGTGATAAAATACTACTACTCAATGACTTAGGAGGACTCGAGCACTGCTAGAAAATTCGGCAATTCCTTTCAGCCCATATAGCATACACCAAGGATGAGAAAGCAGCTCTTCTTCTTCTAGCCATTATCGTCTTTCCTTTCGACACCTTCAACATCCACATCCACCGCAATCAAAAGGAGTCTCTCCTGCTACAACCCAGCTTCAGAGCTTCAAGCACATCCCTACAAACTTCAAAAGCATAAGCACACTTAAAGAAGAGATTGTTTTTTATTGAAACTGTTTGAGAGTGAACACCTTTCTTGATCAGTAAATTGGAGCTCACTTATGCTTATGAATCAACTAGAAAAGGAAATAGTGACTTTAACTGTAGTTTAGTCCTTTTCTCTTGTTCCTTAAACTTCTATGCAGTCAGTTTCCAGTACTAGATTCCTGTATTAAACGTGATTGGAGAAGTCCATGTATGCTGCATGCATGCTATTGAGTGTGAGAAGATCTGGATGATGGAATAGTACCGTTCTGAAGAAAAGGTAGGGGAAGATTTCGAGAGGCTTTACTTAACGGTCAAACATGGCATTACACAGTATGTTTCATTTACATATCATGACACTGGCTCATAGTTTCAGCACAATGAACAGAGTGGTATCCATAGGTACTAGGGGACAGGGCTAAGTTTATTTGGGTCTGGTTTACACTTGACTTATCGTATCTGTTTCAATTTGTGTTCACATCTGGTTGATACATATAGACGCCGAGGTGCTTGCTTAGCATTATTTTAAATTAATAGTCTGTAATTATTATAGAATACTCAGAAATTGTTATAGAATACTCAGAATCTGTAGAATTCCCCTTGTAAAACTAACGTAGCTTTCTGCTGGGTGGTTTTGAAAGCTTGTAGCCTTTTCTGCTGCAAATCCAGATAAGGTTGGGTGTTCCTTTCTCTTTGTTAATTGCTCTGTCCTGTTTTTAGAAGGTTCGAACCTTTTTCTGAAGCAGGTCTATATGAGGATGGCAGTTCTCTTGCTCATTTCACCCTAGTGTGGCGTGTTGTCACTCCTATCTCTCTCATGTCTGTGCAGGACATGGGTTAAACTTTGTCTGTAGAGGCTTGCTAATTTATTCTGCATTTTCAGCCACGATTACTCCAGTGAAGGTGTTTATATTTGTGAGTTGTGCAGCTGCATGCAATTGGCGAAATATGAGCTTGGGAAAGAGGCTGTTCATCGATTTTCCTTGCCTCCAGAGGATAAAGCAACGCTAGCACTTACTGAATGGGTGGACGAAGCCTTCAAGAGAGCATCGGTAAGTATATAACTCTCGCTAGTTACTTTCTTTTGTCATTCAATGCGTGTGCTGAATTTCAGGTCATAGTGGTTAACATAATTGCGGATTGATCTAACTGGGCACATTTGGTTCGTGCTAATCATGCTGTTCCAGTGGACAATGCAAAAGATGGTTTGAAAGTGAAATCTGGAGCAGGGTCCGAAATTTAATAGATTTAAGTGGAATATCTGGAGTATGTTCTTAATAGGAGTGTGAGTGATGAGATAGACAAATGATGATGTTGATGATAACGACAAGGATCACAATGATAATGTGTTTTTGTTGTGGGTGGGGGATGGTTGTCAAATCTCCTTCTAATAGTGGTTCGTTTGATTTAATATTTCATTTGATTAAGTCGAAATCCTTTGCCTGCACGTAAGAAAGTGATCTTATGTCGAACTAAAAGAAGATTTTGTTGTCGAATTAAAGCTTAATATGTAAAACCCAGTCTATTAACTTTAGGATGAGAAGTATTATTTTTAAAAGAAAAATTTTTCGTATTCATTTCATGAATGCAAATAAATTATGACTGAACATATTGAATAGAAGAGGAAAACATGTCATGTAACTTCATGTTGAATGAGTTGCTATCTTGCGATTATCACATTGAAAAATACACGAGTAATGTCTTAAATGGCCACAATATAGGATAATATGAAGTCAAGTTTTCCCAAATTCTTGAACTTATTATTTTGTGAGCCTTCATGCCAGTTAGTTGCTATAGCCTAAAAAAATTGAAAGACACGAATAATTGACATTTCTGACTTCACTACGGTATCTCTAAGCTTCGTTCATGTTGAGAAATTTTGGAGAAGTGAAGTGTTTCATTGATAACCAAGAGTAGTATATATACAACATAATACACTAAAATAAACTATATTCTACACTCCCCGCAAATTGGAGCATATATGTCTAATAAGCCCAGTTTGAAGGTGAAACGACAATGAAGAGATCGAGATAAGGCTTTTGTGAAGATATGTGCAGTTTGATGACCAACTGATACATGCTGCAGCTGGATTTTCCTCTGTTGAACCTTTTCACGTATAAAATAACAGTCCACCTCTATGTGCTTGGTTCTCTCATGGAAGACTGGATTTTCGGCAATATGAATGGTAGCCTTATTATCACAGTAGAGAGATGAAGGATTAGGTAACCGAACACCGAGTTCTGATAGAAGACGTTCAAGCTAAGTCAACTCAGAAGTAGCTAAAGCCATAGCTCTATATTCTGCTTCAGCTGAGGAACGGGCTACAACCGTTTGTTTCTTGGCTCGTCATGTAATTAGATTTCCACCAAAGTATGTACAATAGCCATTGGTGGAGCGTCTATCATCACACGATCCAGCATAATCTGCAGCAGTGTATGCTGTGAGAGAGGAAATAGCTGTAGGTCTATAGATGAGCCCCTTTCCAGGAGACTTCTTCAAATACCTCAAGATGTGCTCAACAGCTGTAAGATGAGACTTTCTTGGAGTATGCATGAACTGGCTAACTAAACTCACTGCAAAAGATATATCCAGTCGGGTCACAGTCAAGTATATAAGTTTGCCAACAAGTCTCCGATACATATCTGGATTTGGAATAATAATGTCTGACTCATAAGTAAAGTTGAAAAGCTTGAGATTTTGTTCCATTGGAGTTTCAACTGGTTTACATCCAAGAAATCCTGACTCTTTTAGTAGATCCAAACAGTATTTCCTCTGATTTAGAAAAAGAGACTTTCCCTGCTTAGCAATCTCAATCCCCAAAAAGTATTTGAGAGTACCCAAATCTTTGGTGTGAAAATATTTTGAGAGATGAAATTTCACCTTGGCAATTCCAGCTGTATCATCCCCAGTAATGATAATGTCATCAACGTAGACAAGTAGTACCACAGTCTCTTGAGAACGTCGATGAACAAATAATGAAGAATCTGCGGAGCTCCTGGAGAATCCAATGTCCTGTACAACCCTGCTGAATTTCTCAAACCATGCTCATGGAGATTGTTTGAGCCTATACAGTGACTTTCGAAGACGACATACATGGTTCTCCCCCGCAGTCTCATATCCAGGAGGCTGAAACATGTAAACAGTCTCTGCCAAGTCACCATGCAGGATGGCATTCTTGATGTCAAGCTGATATAATGGCCATGAACGATGCACAGCAAGTGAGATCAACACACAAACAGTATTGAGTTTGGCAACTGGAGAGAATGTCTCTTCATAATCAATACCATACTGTTGGGTAAATCCTCTCGCCATAAGGCAAGCCTTTAATCTTTCAACTGATCCATTAGGATTGTGTTTTACCGTATAGATCCAACGGGACTGTCCTGGAGGAATGGGAACAACATCCCATATGGCATTTTCCCATAGAGCATGTATCTCTTCATTCATAGCAGTTTTCCACCCTGGATATGCAAGTGCCTCTCTTACTGAAGTAGGAACAGAAATTAACATGTAAATTAACGGCAACTAACGCAGAAATTAGCTTTCCACCCTGGATGTGCATATGCAAACTTTCGAAGAGAAGGGGTAAGACGATGATACGATACAAAATTAGCAATGGGATGTAAAGTATAAGTACGAGGATGCTTACGAAGGGCAATGAGTAGATCATCCGGAGCAGGCGCCATTGGTGAAGCGTGAGAAGTTGCAGGAATGACTTTATCAATTGTCTGCTTCACCCTTCGAGCATAGGTCCGAAGTGGAGCAGGGGCAGATACAGGAGCAGGAACAGGAGCTGGAGTAGGAGATGAAGGAGAAGCTGATACCGATGGTGGGTCTATCTCACCAATAATAGGTTGAGGAAGTGGATTTGAAGAAGGAGAAGAACATCCCGAAGAAGTAAAATAGGGAACTTGTTCAAGAAAAGTGACATCGGCTGATACAGTAGTTTTCTTTGTCTCAAGAAAAGTGAAATAATAGGTTGTGTGCGAGAATATCCAGCGAAAAAATATCGAGATGCACGAGGGGCTAATTTATCTTGAGTAGGACCAAGACAGTGAACGAAACACGTGCATCCAAATACCCTCGGGGTGACATTGAATGGAGACTTGTTATGATATAAAAGAGAGAATGGGGATTTTTTTCATAGGATAACAGAGGACATTCTATTGATAAGATGGCATGCAGCAAGCAAAGCAAAGTTCCAGTATATACGAGGACCGTCCATCTGAAATAATAATGTTCTAGCGACCTCTAAGAGATGACGATTCTTACGCTCAGCAACTCCATTTTGTTGGGGAGTGTAAGCGCAAGAGGTCTGATGAATAATGCCTTGTTGAGAACAAATATCCTGAAACTGTGTACCCATATATTCTCGTGCATTATCAGTGCGTATGACCTTAATAGTAGTAGAGAATTGAGTATGAATTTCAGAAATGAATGTACGAAACACAGAGACAACCTCAGATCTATTGTGCAACAGGAATAACCATGTCATACGAGAAAAATCATCTATAAAGGTGACAAAATACTGAAAATCAAATAGACTTTTCAGTTTATAAGGACCCCATATCACTACGAGTGGACTACAGCAAAGGGACTATCACTGCGAGTATGTACAACTGGAAAGCTAGATCTGTGATGTTTTCCCATTATACATGTTTCACAGTCAAACTCAGAGAAAGAAAAAGTAGGGATTATAGTACGAAGGACAAGTAAAGGTGCATGATCAAGTCGTCGATGCCAATCAATACTTGAAACCGTGGAAAGAGGAGCGGGTGATGTATTCAAATGATAAAGTCCCTGGGCTTCACGACCTTCACCAATCACAGCCTGAGTCCGAAGATCCTGTATCACAAAAGAAGAAAGAGAAAATTTGATGTAGCAGTTGTGTTCTTTTGTAAGGCGACTCACAGATAATAAATTATATCTTAAAGAAGGTACTGAAAGAACAGATGGAAGAGTAAGAGTAGGAGTGAGAGAGAGAGGCCCTGAACTATATTCTACAGTTCACGTGGTAGTACACATGCTTAACTTCTTGCTAGTGCCCTCCCTGATTGTTCAGATTTATCATCCCACATTTTTCTGTTCTGCGTTATTTTTATGTAGGTTGAAGATGCAGTTTCTCGTGCAACAGATGGAAATGTGGGCAAGCATGAAATCGATTGTATTCGTGAACAAATTGGTACGTTGGATGCTGTAAGTAATTCTTAACTCCTTATTTTTATTCCATCTCGGTTCTGTTTGAAATGAATGGGCTCTTATCCTATTTTTAAATGGTAAATGAAGAAGATCGACCCAAAATTTATTCGAAAATAGATCAAGATAAAGGCTGAAATCCTTACGACACACTTCTTTACTTGTATTTTATTTTGCAGATTCTTCTGTGTCTTGATGTTGCTTCAGCCTCTGCAAGGTCTGTAAATGTAGCTGAGCAGCTTCTAAGTCAGGTAGTTCTCGATCAACTACTATGAATAGTATAGGCCACTTTCTTGTGCGTGCATGTTGATGGTACATGATATGATTTCCTCTTGTCCTTTTCTGTCTTTATGCTGGTTCAGTATCAAATGCTCCGGTATTATGCACACTATACTGCATTATGCATTATGAATATTAAGTTCTCACACTGATTTATACCATACGGAAGAAGCACAACAAATCACCCAGATGCTACATTGATGTTGGGGTTGGAGCCACCTACTCTGGTTGGTTGCGTTTTGATGCAATTATTGAGATGTGGCAGTTCATAAGTACTATGACAGCTTTTGGACTCTTGAGTTTGAGACCATTGTCTGGCGTATATACATAGCAACGTTAAGTGGTTTTCTGCTTCTGTTCATGAAGTGATTTGTTCAAACTTTGTTAAGAAATTTCAAAAGGAGTTTGACGAAGATGTACCTTCAGTACATGATGAGAGAAGACAGTGCTGTTTTACTTCCAGTATGACAACTTTGACTAGTGAAGGGCATCTTGTGACATCGGAACTAAATTTGTATCTGGTCGCCCACCCCAATGGCTTCTTATGGAATTTGTATCTCGGAATTGGATTCATATCCCTTCATGCTCCATTTTTATTATTTCCTTCTTATTCGATCCTTGAAGTGGAGAAGTCGCTGAGTCTTTCTTTCCTCTATTGATTATTCGCGTAGAAGCACGCATATTGAACCATCAAGTTGGCTCTTTATGTGCCTGTACTGTCCTGCAATTCATTGCAAGTTCATTTTTCCTTGTGTTTCCCTTCATGGAAATCTTGTTTTGACACTATGTTCATCTCGATGCCTCTTGTTCTTTCTCCTTTCTTTATTTTCCTCCCTTTCTTGTGTGTGTGTAAAGGCGCAAACTATGTTGTCGGAGATATATCCTGGAGGTTCTCCCAAGATTGGTCCAACTTACTGGGATCAGATACAAGAAGTTGCATTGATTTCTGTTGGAAGACATCTCCTCAAACGTTTGCAGGAACTTCTTGAACAGGTATAAATTTAAATCAGGTTTTCTATTGATCAGAATCTTCTTTGATTAGTAACTTTTTGTGTCCCTCTTATTGTAGGACTAGGATTATGTTCAAAAACTTTTTCTGACTCGTCATACTGATTTGTTGAGGAAGCATCATTCTCATCCGGATGAAATTTGGTTTATATCACTTACTTTCATTTGAGAGAGATTCTGTGACCTAGTTAGTCCATCACTTGTGAAGGAAACCAGGTTGTCTGAAATTTAACTGCTTTGGTATTCGATATATCTGAGTAAAAGGGTGGAACATTCTATTCCAGGAAAACTCTCCTGTCCTTCGGACCATTCTATCTGGTGACATAACCGTTAGCTCCTCGACTCGACAGGGGCAAAGGGACCGTGCCCTTGCTATGCTCCATCAGATGATTGAAGATGCTCACAGGGGAAAGCGGCAATTTTTGAGCGGTAAGTCTTTTATCTGTAGGTCTTATTGGAGCTTCTTGATTTTAAATTTTTAACCATGCCATAAAAAAATTTCCTCAATATAATTTCCCTCCTGATGGAACCAGGCAAACTTCATAATCTTGCCCGGGCTGTTGTTGATGAAGAATCAACATTGGAGTTGATGAAAGGGGAAGGGGGATTTGTGGAGCAGAAGCTTGTTCTAGAGTTTGACAAGGCTGGGGTTCATGGGCTTGGCCTGAGAGTTGCTAAACCAAGATCTTTCACCTCATCTGCTGGAGATGTCAGTATGCAGGCTGCAACATATGGTGTGAAAGATACTGGGAAACGATTCTTTGGTCCCTTGAACCAGAAGCCAACCACCTATCTTTCTCAGTTTATCCTCCATATTGCGGCAATTGGTGACATAGTTGATGGAACTGATACAACCCATGATTTCAACTATTTTTCACTCGTGTATGAATGGCCTAGAGATGTAAGCTTTTCTTCCATTTATCATTTAACATCTTCAATGTGGTTGAAATGCTCATTTGTGTTGGCTGTGTTGGCTGTGTTGAATGCTTATGCTTTCACGTATTAAAATTACGTGCCTCATCCCTCTGTGCCTTAAATTCATAGAAAGTGATGCCTTACCGTCTAGATTCTTTGTTTTATCTACTTACTAAAGATCTTGATTTTGTGTCTTGCTGCAAAAAATGCAGCTTCATGAACAATTTATGTTTCCGGATAGTAAACACCATATTTGGCACATCTCTGTAACAGCAGCTACTTATTCTGCTAAAATTAGCCAGTGCCATTTTGCCCTTCTGTTGTTCTTTGGTAGTCACCAATCTTTTGTGTGTGGCATGTTGAAATATAGAATGCCAATGTTGAAATCAACACTTTCAGATTGGTTAATGGTTGGATAACGTCTAACAAGCCTAAATAGATATAGACTGTATACGGATGTGGCCCATCTTTGTTTGACTATGATTCCATGCTACTGATTCTTTGACTTCTTGTTGCAGCTGGTAACTCGTTTAGTGTTTGAAAGAGCTAGCACCGATGCAGCTGAAAAGGTGGCAGAAACCATGAATGCTGATTTTGTCCAGGAGGTGATATCTGCATGTGTACCACCTGTTTATCCACCGAATTCTGGCCATGGTTGGGCATGCATTCCACTGTTCCCTGCTAGCTCAAACGTCAGTTTTGAAAATGACCTAGTTTTATCTTCTCCAAGACTAGTCAAGCCAACTCTCGGCAGCTATACATTCTTTCCATCCGGAATTTCTCAGTACCCTATGCAGCTAGACATCATCAAGTATTTAGTTAAAATGTCCCCTGTTAGAGCTGTACTAGCATGTGTTTTTGGAAGCAATATGCTGCACAGTGGCAGTGAGTCGTTTTCAGGTTCTTTGAAGAATGAACAACTCCGTTCAGGGGATACTGACAGATTGTTCTATGAATTTACTCTCGATCAATCAGAGAAGTAGAGCTCACCACTATTTACATTTTAGCGAGCATTCCTTGTTTGAGGATATTAATTATGGGTTTTTTTAATTTTTTTTTCCATTGACAGGTTTCCGACATTGAACCGATGGATACAAATGCAATCGAACCTACATCGAGTTTCAGAATTTGCTGAAACATTGGATGGCACAACTGAGAATGATATTAAAGTTAATGCTACATCCACTATCAAGAGACCAAGGGATCATGATGCTGATTCTGAGTTAGATGAAAATGATGTTGCAAATGATATTTTTCCAGCTGTGTCTGCCATCCATGGTCAAGAAACTGCAGTTTCTGATAATTTGCGACTTCCTCTTCAGTGTCAAGTTGCTAAACTTGATCCTGTGGGGTTTTTGACTCTCGACTGGGAAAATGAAGAGCCGTATGAGAAAGCTGTTGAAAGGTATCATACTTCTCCATATGACCTCAAGTGTTCTTGTTGGGAGTCCAGTATCCACTGCATTATAATCAGAAGCTCTTTAACCATGTGAGAAAAAAGTGCATATCTTATAGTGCAATTGTTATTTTGACTATACTGTAAACAGAGTTAGTTATTTTAGTTTGCTGCAACCTTTTTCCTCTTGTTTGTAACTTCTAAATTCTGTTGAAAGTGCTGATGTTGACCTGGAATATCCAGTTGCTTCTGAATATGCTCTACTCATTTTCTTTTAATGGCAGACTGATACAGGAGGGGAACTTAGTTGATGCACTTGCACTCTCTGATCGCTTCTTAAGTCGAGGAGCTTCAGATCGGTTACTCGAGCAACTAATTGAACAAAGTGAAGAAATTAATTCCTACTCTGGAAATTCGCCAGCAGATGAGAGCAGCAGTGTTTGGAGTAATAGTTGGGAATATTGCCTCCGATTGAAGGACAAGCAGCTAGCTGCCAGACTAGCTTTGAAGTGCGTATGCATAATTATTCATCTGTGAAAATGACACAATTACACAAATAATAAATATTGATCAGCTAGATTACTCTATAAAATTGTTGATTATGCATTTTCCATTCAAAAAACAAAAATGTTGATTATGCATTGATTTCCTGACTGACCTTCGTGACATGCTTATACCACCTTACTCTGGATGTTTTAGACAGGAGTCTGTGCTTCTCTTCCTGATATTATTACTATAATTTAACCAATATTTTGATGTTATATGTTAACCTCATTGAGTGCCTCCCTTTTGTTGTTTCTTCCTCCTCTTTTTTTTTTTTTTGGGTTTACTGAGGATTATATTTCGCACATCAGGAATATATTTCTTTGTGTTTTTTTTATACTGTGGATCCTATTTCCCAGTTTCAATATTTATAAATTATTTTGTTCCAATCAATCTGTAGTTTATGTCAAAGTTATTTACTGAGTGGTGTGAACAAACTTTAGAGTGTTTTTCCCTTGGTCTTTTGGCCAAGTTTTCTGATTTTTGTATGCTTTGTGGTTTAGGTACTTGCACAGATGGGATATGGATCATGCCTTGGATGTTCTCACTATGTGCAGCTGCCATCTACATCAGAGTGATCCTATCAAGAATGAGGTTCTAACGCCTATGAAGATAGATGATACTTTTTACCTTATACAGTTTCTGAATTTCTCGTAATAATTGAACTAGCCTGCACATTGATGCATACAACAGGACACATTTTCATGCCCTCGAAAAATGGATGTGAAAATAATTGCAAGCTGACTATGGCCCTTCACTTGCATGACAAAATGCTTTGAACGTGAAATTTCAGCATTCAATGAAGTATTATTTTACCGTGTAATTTCAGCTTCTAGAATTCTCAGCATTACGTTTAAATTTTACAAAACTCTTTGAAATATCTTGTAGTGTTCAATTATCTTAAATATTAATATGGGCTTCCTAAAATTTTGATTACCTAAACCATTCAACATTTTTAGCACGACGTGTCATTGTTAAAAGTTAAATATTGTACCTCTTTTATAAGATAAGTGCAGTTCCCTAAGTTTAATACTTACTTAGAATTCCTTCTTGATGTTTGGGACAATGTTAATCTAACCAACACATCTTTGAAAACCTTCAATTGACTTTCCAACGTGTTGAAGGTGGGCCTACTTCTCGTGGTGTTAAAGAGTTTTTCTGAGTTCTTATTAGATAGTTGCTCTCTTTGATACCTTTTCTGGTGGATGCTTAGGTTATGCTGAGGCGGCAGGCATTACAAAGGTACAGACATATATTACAGGCGGATGATCGCTACAGCAGTTGGCAGGAGGTATACTAGGTCTTTTGTTTCAGTTGTTATAGATGTTTCTTTTTCTTAATTCTTAGTCCCTACTACTTCAACCCTTCACTCCTTGTCTTGAGCTAGGTTGAAGCTGCTTGTAAGGAAGATCCTGAGGGCCTGGCACTTAAGTTAGCTGAGAAAGGTGCTGTCTCTGCTGCGCTAGAGGTGGCTGAAAGTTCTGGCTTGTCAATTGACTTGCGGAGGGAGCTGCAGGGCCGCCAACTGGTTAAGCTTTTAACTGCTGACCCTTTGAGTGGAGGGGGACCAGCAGAAGCTTCACGATTTCTCTCTTCATTACGTGACGCTGATGATGCATTGCCGGTTGTGATGAGTGCTATGCAACTTCTGCCTAATCTTCGAGCCAAGCAACTCCTTGTAATTTACTTTATCTTCATGACCAGTTTTGCATCTTTATAAACTGCATTGTGCATTTGTGTTTGTGTGCTTTTGCTGGTATAGGCTTGCTGAAGAAATTCTTGGTTGATTGATGAGTTGCTGCTTTTCTTATGAAGGTTCACTTTTTCCTGAAGCGTAGAGATGGAATTTTGTCGGAGTCAGAGTTATCTCGGTTGAACTCATGGGCTATAGGTCTTAAGGTTCTTTCTGCCTTACCATTGCCTTGGCAGCAAAGGTGCTCTTCGCTGCATGGACATCCTCACTTGATTATTGAGGTTCTGCTGATGAGGAAACAGCTTGAATCCGCTGCAATGGTATCCTCTTGCCGGTTATTTTATGCCTTCATTTGGGTTATTTTTACTGTTGCTTATTTTGTTTTTCTTGTTTCTTCCCGAGTTAATATTTACCGTTCTTTTTTCCTGAGTAGATACTCAAGCAGTTTCCTTCTTTGAGGGAAAACAATGTAGTACTTGCTTATGCTGCGACGGCTATTGCGGTCACAATTACCTCTGCATCAAGAGAATCTAGAATATCTGTTTTGGGTCCAAGACCGAAGCAGAAGGCAAGAGCACCCTCAAAGCCTTCTTTTACAAGCAGCTTTAGTAACTTACAGAAAGAGGCTAGGCGTGCTTTTTCTTGGACTCCACGTGATGCTGGAGATAGAAATGCACCAAAAGAGACTCAGAAAAAGAGAAAGAGTTCTGGATTCATGCCACCAGAAAAGAACGCATGGGAGGCAATGACTGGAATTCAAGAAGATAGTGTCACAACATCTTCTATTGATGGGCAGGACCGACTTCCTTCTGTGTCGATCTCTGAGGAGTGGATGCTCACTGGTGTTCCAGAGAAGGATGAGGCTGTTCGCTCTTTGCACCGATACGATAGTGCTCCTGACATTATACTGTTCAAGGTACTAGAAGATTTAGGATCATGCCAGATAAGGGCACCTATTTGTATTTTATATGCTATTGTCGGAGTTAATATTGGTAATGCGTTGAAACTGACCAGCATAATGATCCCTTGAATCACATATTATAGTTTATGATTGCTTTATCCTTTCTTTCTTCTTTTTTTCTTTTTTCTTTTTTTGTGGGGATGGGGGGTGTGTGGGCGGGGTGGGGGTTACAGCTATTACATCTGGATTTTGCTGCAAGTTTCTTTGTGTATACATTTTAGTGCAGCTCATTTACATCTCAGAGCTTCTATTGTAGGCTCTTCTCTCTTTATGCTCTGATGAAATGGTGTCAGCAAAAGGGGCCATGGACTTGTGTGTAGAGCAGATGAAAAAGAACTTGAGCTGCCAGCAACTGCCTGAAAATGCATCAATGGAAATTATTGGCCGGGCATATCATGCAATAGAAACATTTGTGCAGGTACATATTTTGCCAATCAAACTTCTCTGAGCAGAGTTTGGCGGTTTATTTTAGGCTCAGTTACCTACCATGCAAAAGATTTCCTTTCATTTGGCGAAAAAAAGTACTGAAATTTAAGAAGGAAAACAATCTCTCTTTTACAGTACCTTTTTTATGCCTACCTTCCACTGCTGCCGCTTATCTAGGGGTCCACTTGGTTGGATGGGTAATTAGTCTGGGAGAAATTCTGTAAATAGTCTGTATTGAGCATCCCTCACAGATGTCACTAAGGCAATCAGTTCTTGCTTCTTCATTTTCCCCTTCTGTTTACTGTTTCTGTGGCCAGTGTGACTCTTAGTGGTGATGGATATAGATTTGGCCTCTCAGTATATCTACTGATAAGATTGTCATCATGTACAGTGGTCAGATCATCATCTCTGGTGATCAAATTTACTGGTCATCAATGTTTTAATCAGCACTCAGCACTCAGCACTCCTCTGAGTGCATGTGCCAAGGTAGGTGCCACATACACATTGAGGCATCGGCAATCTAAGAGGCAGGTCTCGGACATGCGCCTTTTGGCGCTCTGGGCATGACTAAGCGCATATGAACTTTCTTATTCCTTTCAACTTCCAATATCAAGTCATCCATGCCATAGTTTGTTCATTATGTAGGACTTAATGTGCTTGAAGGCTTGTAGCACTCCAATATATATGTAATAGGTTTGTTTTCAGCTAGATCTAGCTTCAATGTATTATATATATATAAGATCTAGCTTCAATGAGGTAAATGTGAGTGCTTTGTGCTGAGACCCCTGGACCTCTTGCGCTTAGGTGTGCCTCCTGCCTTTTAAAACAGCGGATGCCAGAGGTTATTCCGATTTTCTCGTTCAATCAAACAAATCCCACATCTTTCATTTACTCCTGTGGAACTAATATGAGTGAAAGAGTTAGTTGCAGCATTAACGCGTTTGCTGATGGATTCACAGGGATTGCTTTATGCTAGGTCTCTTCTCAGAAAACTTGTGTGGGGTAGTGACGTATCTAGTATGTCTGAGAGGAGCAGGGACATTGATGATGCATCTTCTGATGCTGGAAGCTCTAGTGTCAGCAGTCAAGCACCAGATGAAGTGTCTGAACTTTTGGCACAAGCAGACACGTGGCTGCGGCGGGCGGAGCTGCTTCAGAGCCTTTTGGGGTCAGGTATCGCTGCTTCTCTTGACGATATTGCTGATCAGGAATCTTCTGGCCGACTTCGTGACAGGTTGATTTTAGATGAGCGCTACAGCATGGCTGTATACACATGCAAGAAATGCCAGGTACATGTTGTCCAAATGGAAAATTGATGCTGGATTCTTGCTTTTATACTATAGTAACTGTATTGCATGTTCAGATTGATGTTTTTCCAGTATGGAATGCATGGGGTCATGCATTGCTACGGATCGAGCACTATGACCAAGCCCGTGTGAAGTTCAAGTATGTTTAACCCTTAAACTGCTTATTTGTTCCGTCAAATGTTTTTGGGTCATAATGTTTCTGTTCACTGTGAGAGTTACTTTTATAACCACACATGTGAAGTTTATGTAGTTATTGTGGAGAGGAAAATCTTGAAGAATTATTTGACGATTTACAGGCAAGCTCTTCAGCTGTACAAAAATGATACTGGACCAGTTATCGAGGATATAATACATACCATTGAGGGTGGTCCTCCAGTTGATGTCTCGTCTGCCTGGTCCATGTGAGTTTGATGTTCACTTACGCTTGGTGTGTGGTCATCTTTGTCTTGTTTGACCTCAATCTAAGATCATCGATAAGTGCCTTACAGTAAATTTTGGTTTTCACCTATGACCAGTTAATATTCCGCTATTATTGTAAGACACAAGACTTGGGAAATTATAAATTATTTTTTTCAGTTTTGGGGAGTCTATGCTTTGATTATTGATCCAATAATTTTGTTATTCTCAGCTCAGAGTATCATTTTCTTTGTTGTAATGCAAAAGGTGCATTTCATATCTCTGTTCCTCTCTTGTCATAGTGTATGAATCCCTCTTTGAGTCCTTCATGCTCAATGTTAAATAGGATCCCTTGTGTCTAAAATATAGTCATTGACCTTACACATGCAGTAACTTTCTATGCTAAGATTAAAGTATCCCTAGCGAATTAGATGTATCAATAAAACATTATAAACACGACTGGATGAACATAATTATGAAATTGCACTGGAAATTTCTGCCTAGCGAATTGGACCATTCGTACCTGAGGAATGTGGTTACATTGTGAATCGTATTCTTTGTAATTGTGGTTCTCCTCACTGGCTGAAGGATTTTTTAAAAAGTCGTTAAAAAAAGGTGTGAAATTCATGAATCATGGAAAAAGGAGTGGCAGGGTTTGGAGCTATGATATGAAGATGATAGGACTACATAACATGGTTACAGGAGAAATGCATAACATCGCGACAAGAGCGATGAGAAATGACATATTAGCCATAGTCTAACTTGATTTGCCTATTGTGTGCCTATTATGCTCTCGAAATTCTTAGCAGCCGCATAATCTGATGAATGGATTACAGTTGAGAATTTGGTTTGTTGGCATCTGATCGACCAATATTGATAATTACTGAAGTTTTCTCAAGCATTTTACTCGAAATGCAGGTATGAACATCTGGCTAAAAGTGCACCGACTATTATGGATGATTCACTATCTGCGGATTCATATCTTAATGTTCTGCACATGCCATCTACATTTCCACGCTCTGAAAAATCAAGGCGATTCTTAGAGTCTGGAAATGGCATGAGTGATCCAGAGATTGATGATGGACCACGCAGTAATCTAGACAGTACCCACTACCTTGAGTGTGTTAACTATTTACAAGAAGTAAGCTACTTTGTTCTACAATTGACTCTCTTATTGATTCCTGTCTGCATTCATTTGAAATTTTGGTTTTGCTAATTGTTGATTCTTTTAGAGGTTTTTTTTTCCTGCATGGAGTCATCATACAAGCAGATAAGCCAATGTTTTTGTTCCGCTTGTATACACAGTGAATTACATTGCTGTCAAACAAGTTTATGTTAATTTTTTTTTATTTTTTATTTAGTTTGCATAATGCATAAACAGAATATTTCGGTGTTAAGATAATAACTAACTTACTTGAGGACATGAAGCCAATCAGCCTACTTACAATCACTTCAAAGTTCTTTGCAAGTGTATCTAGTAATGAAATCTCATGTATTCCAGAATTTGTTATTTCCAAAAGCAGTAACTAGGAGTCTTATTAAATTCATCAATGAGCATAAAGTATTTGTTTATTGTTTTATTCCTTTGGCATGTGTCTGTAATTCTAACTGTATGTGGGTCTCCTCATATCTTCTCGTATCTTTTGAGGTAAATGCTCAAGAATAGTTGCAGTATACTGATCTCACTCACAGCCAAAATTATTGCGTAGTTCTTTCATATTACCCAAAAACCCATGATCATGCAATAGTGTAGTTCTAGAAGCTGTGCTAAATAGAAGCTTGCCAAAGCTAATCTTCTTAATTTTGTTCATGCTTATTTCAAAAAAGAACTTGAGGTTTGTCACTAATGTGTTCTATTGCATGCAGTATGGTCGCCAGCATTTACTCAGTTTCATGTTTCGGCATGGACACTATGAAGAGGCCTGCATGTTGTTCTTTCCTCAAAATTCCTTGCCTCCCCCTCCTCAACCATCTTCAGTTGGAACAAGTAGTGCATCTTCATCTCCACAAAGATTGGATATGTTGGCTACGGATTATGGAACTATCGATGAGCTTTGTGAACTATGTGTTGGTTATGGAGCGGTTGAAATTCTTGAACAAGTATTATCAACAAGAAGATCATCTGAACCATCCCAGGATTCAGTTGTGCAGCATTACACAATAACTGCACTTGGTCGCATTTGTAACTATTTTGAGGCCCACAAGCATTTCAATTTCCTCTATAAGTTTCAGGTAAAGATGAAGTTTTCATTGGTTTATATTCGAGTTGAACCAAAACTTGACTTGTGTGCGTCAATGATTCTACATCTATGTGACTGGGTTGATAACGCTAAAATGTTCTCTGGTGTGTCCTCTGTGACGTGACTTATAATTAGCTCTTCCATGTGTTGCTGTGCTATATTGTTTGTTTTCAAACTCTGATGAATTATCAGCATGAACGTCCTGAAGTTATGAAGTCTCTTTTTGGAGACTAGTTAGATGTTCGTGGAGGCTGCCTCTTCCTGTTGGTGAAGATGAAGATAGTGGGATGTGCATTATTTGTGTGGGTGACAAATGTAGCTCTTCACATCAGAGAAGATTTTTTAGCTAAAATTGGGTCCGGACGAGAAGCAACAAGGGAAAGAAAAAATGACTCTAAGTTCGATTCGGACCAATGTTACTAATCTATGCAGTTGACAGAGGTGTCCAGGAGAATTTCTTAATTGCATCCTGACGACCTTTTCTAGCATTTGACTCATAGTGTGGAAGCATTAGTAGATTATTTTCATTTCTTTGTTTTTTCCTCCTCATGCATCTATTTAGTTAGTTTTGTTGGGCGGCCATAGTTGTGCTACATGTCAAAATTTTGTTTTCAAGTTCTTCTTCTTCTCTTTCTTCTCTTTAATTTGTTTTGTTGATCTAGTTAAGAAAATGTCCACATCTTTTATTTGTGCCGCTTACCTGTCATTTTTCTGATGGCTTAGGTGATAAAAGAGGATCATGTTGCTGCTGGACTTTGCTGCATTCAGTTATTTATGAATTCATCTTCGCAAGATGAAGCTGTGAAGCACTTGGAGTATGCTAAGGTGAAACTTTATAGATCCTATTCTTTTAAGAGCAAGCACGTATCTCGAGTGCAAACATTTACAGTAAATTAATGGTTTACAATAAATCAAGCATTATCTCATTATACGGTATTGGCTATATGAATGTTTTTCTCTAGAAATCCTAAAATGCTTTTGATTGTCCATGTGAAATTCGAGCGCTTTTCAAGAGCTACATGCGACATACTGTTCATATTTTCCCTTTATTCTTTTCTTTCAGTTTAATCAAAGCTGCCAAAAGCTTAAACATGTCTTTTCAATTACAGTATAAAACTAGATGATGGCACTACATCCTCTGCGTCTCTCCTGCAGAGAATTCCTTTTGAACATGAACTCTAAATGTCATGCCACTGTTTCACATCTCTGGATGTGTGTAGAGTAATAATTTGTAAGTGGCACTAGCATGAGTATTGAGTAGCAATGTTTTCTAAGGGCATTACGAAACAACAATTCTGTGTAAAAATAAGGGTAGGATTATGTGGATACATTCCTTTCCTTTCCTTTTTATGAATGGTTCAGCAAACTGTTGTCATGGCATGCCAATGGAAACAACTCCTCCATAACTGCAATCTTGTTGGGGGTTACCATTACCCAAGAAGTATGGATTCTGATGATATAAGTGTTTCTTCTGGAAATATTTTCCAGGTTTTCCGTGGTACAGAAAATTCTCTATAGCTGACAATGAGAGTTTTTGGCACCTTCAGTCACTTAGCATGTCTTGGAAAGATAGTAACCAATGGGTGTGGATTATGTCTGACCCTTATCAGAAAATGGAACTTTAACTACTTGTGTCATGAAAGTTGTTACAAATTCTCTCTTCTATTCCTTTTCACATTCATTTTAGGAGCTTAACAGATACATTAAACTTACTGCTACGTTACTAATAAAGAAGCACATAAGCTTTCTCTTCTGAGATTAACTTACATTTACCTCTTATCTTCCTTTTTGGGATAGATGCATTTTGATGAAGGATTATCAGCTCGATATAAGGCTGGAGATGCTTCTAAGCTTGCGGCAAAGGGTGCTCGAGGTAAAAGTGCGTCAGAGAAGCTTACTGGAGAAGGACTTGTCAAACTTTCTGCTAGGGTGGCCATCCAGGTAAGAATTCTAACTTATCAGGTAGAAATTGGGGAGGGGGAGGACATCCAGGCCTTTAATCTCGCCTTCATTCAATTCTTTGAGATCATTGCTTTAGGGTAGCAATTTTTGTCTCTTTGTTGATGACATTCATTGTTATTGATCGGTAAGAGGGAGCTGATCTGTTGAGGGCAAGTTTTTTCTTCTGTATGAAGCATTATAATATATATCATTCCCTTTCCAATATGCTTCTGTAATCCTTTTATAGGTTGATGTTGTGAGATCTCTTAATGACTCAGAAGGACCACAATGGAAATATTCGCTCTTTGGCAATCCCAGTGACCCAGAAACATTCAGGTTTGAATCATTCTTAATTCTGGTACATTACCTCCATCAGAACTCGTGATGCATATAAGAAAATAACAGATAGCATAGGGGACCTATGTTCCCATTCCCGTCCTTGTTGAGTTCGAATTTCTCTCGATCCGTTTGCAAAAAAATCTAACCTTTCTGTGTTATGGTGTTTTTCTGTCTTTTCAATTTAGCAAGGGCAAGGGGTATTTGTTGGGTTGAAAATGGTAAAAAATAATATATTGTCAAATTTTTTCCTATCGTCTATGAGACAGGAAATATGTAGGAAATATGTTTAGCTTTGGAGGCGAAGGTGTAAGCAATTTTGAATCTGACGGCAATGCTTTTAATTTACAGACGAAGGAACCAGATTGCAGAAACCCTGGCGGAGAAAATTTTTGACTTGGCTTTCCGAGTGATCTATGAATTCAATCTTCCTGGTCTGCTGCTTTTGTTGTGCTTTCCATTCATCTTGATACAACGTTGCTTCCTTTGAATGTAAAACAAATGTTTGGTTCGTGATTGCCAGCTGTGGATATATATGCTGCTGTTACTGCATCCCTTGCTGAGAGGAAAAAGGGTGGCCAGTTGACAGAATTTCTCCGAAACGTCAAGGGCACCATTGATGACGACGATTGGGATCAGGTAATACCTCTTCAATTGACTTTGTGTATACTGTGTTGGAATTGCATCTTTCAGATTAGTTTTTCAAAAATATCTTGAGGTCATTGTTGCGATGAACACAAATTAGTGCTCTTCTTAAGTGCATATGTGTGTGTATTATTGGTTTTTTCCCCTTTTTTTTGTGTGTACCTGAATACTGAGTGAATCAGTGATTAGTGCATGAAGTTCAGTCAGCCTCTCACTCATATGTCCTGTGTCGTTCTCCAGGATTTCTATTTTGTACTTTAAATATGCCTGACATTCTTATATGGGTACAAAAGCAGAGCATATTAGAACTTCTATTTCTCAGTTATTGGTGAGAATTATAATTGATATGAATGAAGAGAATGTGCTTGCAAATGAGAAGCTCATCTTCTCAGCCGTGACTTGTTTCGGTTTTAAGCTATATGGTATCTGAAGTGGCTAATGTACATATGATCATAATAAACTACAGGTTCTAGGGGCTGCAATCAACGTATATGCAAATAGGCACAAAGAGCGCCCAGATCGTCTCATTGATATGTTAACCAGTAGCCACAGGTAACCATGTACAAATAAATGATTTTAGCAAGTCCCTTTATTTTACTAATATGTGAATTAAGCTAAATGGAAAAAATCTTCCAACGGTGCTATCTGATTTTGCTTCAAATAAGTTCTTGAATACTTATGTTCTCCTCAATTTCTATGTCACAGGAAGGTACTGGCTTGTGTTGTGTGTGGTAGACTGAAAAGTGCTTTCCAAATTGCATCTAGAAGTGGAAGCGTGGCTGATGTCCAATATGTAGCGCATCAGGTCGGACACTTCCTTGAAACTCTCTATCCTTTTAACGTTATGTTAGAACTGTGTGCCGAGTATATCATCTGTTCTTTAGTCTCTTTGTAGCTCGCCTGTGAGCATTGGATTATAACAATCGATGCACGTCTTGCGGACTCTAGGAATGTCTGTTACTGGTGCTATTCATAAATCAGCTTAAATAGGTCCTAAATGTTTCCTTGGATCCATTTCTCAGTCGTTGAAAACAGAGTTTTTAGGTTTGATAAGGCTGTAATAGGTACAATGTCATTTGTCTGGGTCTTTAGTTGTATCCCAGGTTGTAGGTCCAAATTCATTAAAACGGTTCCTTTAACCCTTCCGTCCGTGCTTTGTTCCTGGAAAGGCAATAGTTCTGTCACGAACCAATTCTTCCTAAAAAGTTCATACTATTCCCATATGTCCTTAAATGCGGATTATGCTACAAAACATCAATGCTCCTCGTACCACACATTTTGGGTGATTTTCAGCTTTGTGTTGATTGTCAAAATTCATTCATTTTTCCTTTAATCGCAGGCATTACATGCCAATGCGCTCCCAGTTCTTGACATGTGCAAACAATGGTTGGCGCAATACATGTGACTTCTGGCTCACAGCCACAATGCATTTGGTTAGTCTCGTATTCGTGCACCAAAAAAGAAGTTCCTTGTCCATTTTTTTTCAATGTTTGGTTCGTAAGCAGCCAGCTCTAGTTCATGAGGCTGTATTACGGAAGTTTTCATCTTCTGAGCTTGGACGGCTGACTACTCTACGCCATCGGCCGTTGTATGTTGTTGCATAGTGATTATCCACATGGGGATGGATAGACTACAGTACAAGCAAAGCTATTCTTTGTCAATGTACAAGCAAATATGCCGATGATTGAGAAGAAAGCTCCCCAATTTACCGTGGGTATCCTCTTCTTTGGAAGCAGTGATGCTGGTGTTTCAGACCTCTTGACGGAGCGATGATCATGGCAAGCTAACCATACCACTTGGTAGGGGACTGGATGGTCTGTGTTCTTTGTCAACGGCCAGGTGGTGTGACTTTTTGCCCAGCATTCGGCATACGAAGTTGAAGTTCTGGGGAGTAGAAGAAAGTAAAATCTGCTGCAGGGTTGTTTTTGTTAATTTTACAGCTGATGGGCGCTGCTCTTTGTATCTTGTTGAATTGGAAGAAATTGTTTCAGTGTTGTGTTTAAACCTATTGTTGAAGCTGTAGCATGCTTCTTGTACATTTATTTTTTCCTGGGATAAACACAAGAGACTCGAGCATTTTTCTTGTAAATTGTTTGTCCAAAATATGAAACGAATGACTTTGAAAATTTTAAATGGAGTCAATTTCGTTCAGAAGAGGAGCATAAAAAGAGATGAAACTTGATATTCAAATATTACTGATCCAGAGAGCACATCAATTTATGGTAGGCATATGACAACTGCTAGCGATCAGTGCCAAACTTTACAATTCTGATATTGTAAAGTTTGTGTTATGGATATCACTTCCACATGATATGGTGACTATACTGGCTATTTGTACCTAGCAACTCAAAGGTCTTGCGGTTATCTACAAAACTCTACTCAAGCCAATCCCGAAATGAATTAGCAGCCTACTTCATCAGAGTTCATGGTGGGTTTCAGATTCCAACCGCAGCATCCTGTGATGGTAAATCAAATAACAAGTCAGCAAGAAACGTTCTCTTTCATGAACTATGTCGCAGATTTGTTGAGAAACCAGTAAATGGAGAGCTTAGGATGAAGGATGGGAATTGGCAACATGAACCTTAGCAAGGGAACAGTAAACAATATCGCAGGGAGTGAATTATCGCATGGAATTTTTGAACTTAAAGACTCATAGCAACTTAATGATCTTGCTTGCCGCATTCAATGCTCAGCACATCCAGGACGGCATAAGCAGCATTCTTGAAACACGCAGTCCCTCGATTGCCTTCTTCCTTGGAAGCGCGGCTTCCTTGCACTTCTCCACCTCTTCAGCAATCTCAGCAGAGTGGATATCAATCTCACTGCACAGAACACATCCAGCAACCATGACTTTGGTAGCATTCTGCTTAAACTCATTGGAGAATGGAAAAATAAGCACAGAGATAATTATGCTGATCATGTTTTCTTTGAATCTCTCTATTCAAGTTGAATGTTGGTGACATCTATGTTGTGATTATGACATGGTTCCTATAATTGTTCAACAAGGATTATTGCCCACTTAGTCATCTTCAGCGGGTCTTCCATGCCTTCTTGAATCTGCTGGGAAAAATCTGCATCATCAGAAGCCTCCAGATCAGACCAACGAATGCTTCAGCAGAGATAATTGTCTCATGAATTCTTCAGCAGCAGTGCACGCAAAAGAGGAATACTAAATATAATTAATATCCGCCATTTGTTAGATACTCCTACATGAATCTTACTTGAACAATTTCGCATCTAAAACATACAAACACTGTTACCAAGCACGCAATGGCTATCGAACACATGCCACTATCATTCGGATATGGATCAGCTCTTGTCTGCTACAATCATCGCTGTGAGTTCCGGTCATTCTAGTATATGTAAGATCACAACATCCGAGCTAAATTATCACGATAGTCATTGCACGTGAAATCTAGTAAGGAAAACCCGACTAGAACATATCTCTGACTCGTCGTCAAACTAGGTGTCGACCAATTGCGATTGATTATCCACCAAGCACGACATCCGACAGCAGAAATCATCGGCAAAACAACTATCCACTGGGATCTCCACAATGCAATACAATCAAACACAGGAAACGCAGCAATTGGTCAAACTCAAGCATCATACAAGAAAATTAACCAAATAAAATCAGGTCTCCATCAAATTCCTCCAACTCCAAGCAAAATCGGAGGCGATTGTAAGATCATATGCAACACGAAATCGAATGACTGAAGCTAATCAAAACCAGAACTCGACCTGATTCTCGAGAAATCGTCAAACTACGTTCCAACCAATTGTGATCGTTCATCCACCGAATCCGTCACCTAGATCTAGAAACCTCCTCTTAAAACGCAAAACAACAATCAACCGCGCAGCACTTCTCCAACTCCACCACTAGCACACAATCACAGCAAGCACAACAAATTCCACCAAATCGAAACCAAATCTCCTCTAAACTCCTCGATCTCGCTCCAAACTCAAAATCGTTCACAGTTCCATACACAACTCCCAAATCGAACAACGGAAACCGAATCTGCAGAATTCCGAATCGAACAATGAGAGGGGAGAAGAGTAAGTACCGAAGATGGGAGAAATGAGCGGCGGAGATTGATCGTTCACCGCCGGCGAGGCCACCACAATCGCTTGCTTCGACGACTCCATCGCAGACTCTGCGAGAAATCTAGAGAGAGAGAAGTAGAGAGAGAAAGTGAGGATTTGGGTTTCAGCTTGGGTGCGTTTTGAAATTTGGCTTGGCGCCTGCTACGGGGATTCAGACACTGTTTGTTCATGATTTTAAGATCGTGAACAAATACTGTACTAATTTCAGTAGAAATTACGAGCTGAAAGCCTATGTTTTATTGTTGTGTTAAAAGTAGTTTCAAAAAAAAGACGAGAATAAAAGAACAAATTACAAATTTAAATAAAGACATCACCCATCCGCGCCACAATTGACGCAACGACTCCTTTTTGGGTGGCAAACCCGATTCGGATGAAAGACATTTGCTGGTTAGGGGCAGGTGCATTTGCGTTGGTTATCTTGGAGATGCGGTTCAGCAGGGTTACCGCGTCCTTGGCAAGGGCGTCAAAGATGTCGGTAACGAATGGGATGAAAGTGTGCTTGTTAACACGACAACCTTCCTCGTGTTTTTTGACCTTACCGACCGCTGCGTCCTCAGCGACCTACCCGCCACTGGGATATGCCATAAGATCTTTTCTATACAGACACTAAAATGTTTACTACCATAGAATTAAATCATCATGATGTCATCTAATTTATGAGCAACATCCGAGCCTTGGTTCCTTATGTCCCAATAAAATTATTATATTTAATAAATTTATTATCTTAATTTAATTATATTATATTTGAAAATTTTTATTATCTCTATTATGTACTTATCAATAATTAGTTGTGTAACAGAACAAAGTTAACTTCCTTATCAAAAAAATAAAATTAAAGTTAACTTCAAAAAAACCCGTAACACGTGAATTACAAAAAATCAAAATGCATGTCGGAATATTTGTAGACAATGTAACTGCAAAACCCGTGCATCGTGTATTCTTGATTAAGCTAAGCCTGACGAATTCTCTGATCAAGAAAATGCACATGCACAGGATTTATTTATTTTATATGAAGAAACGATAGAAGTAGTATTCATTTCGTTTTATTTAAATTATAATATTATTATATATTAGTAATAAAATTATTTATGTTACGAATTATTCGCAAAATGATGAAATATCGTTTTATATAAAATTATCGTGAAATATTAATAATAATTTAAATTATATATTATAATCGTTGATTAATATCTTAATTTTTTATATCGTTAAAATAAAAAATTAAATTCCTAAAAATATATATTAAATAATATTATTATTTCAATAAAAACAGTATATTTTAATCTACTGCGCACTGAGCACGAATAGAGTTTCTCGATTAGAAAAACATATTGATACTTTCACCAGAAAGAGCATATTGATACTCGCCGTCCAAAATAACCGTGGTTGACGCTGTCACCTATGATGGTACTTTCTGCACCGTCCAAATTAAACTTCGCGTACCTTCCTTGAAAACCCGTGCTCACAATTGACACTTTTTACCCTTATCCATCGTTCCAAAAAATCAAAAAATGGTTAGAGCCGTATCGTTTATTTAGACGTTTAATCATCCGCTAGCGAAGAGGAAAGTCGGGCTCTGTAATACAATATACATATATGAGAAAATCGAATGGGACATGTCACATGGAGAGTTATATCAAAGATATATACATCATGGTACGGAGTATTAGCTATTCTATCATGTGCTCTTCGTATTCGGAATTTAACATTACGTGCATGACAATGGGAAAAGAATGCGTGAGACACGATCAATTTTAGTAGTCCCCACCAATTATAGAAGGAACGTAGTTGATTTGACCATTCGTTTACAGTGATTGGGACTCGATCAATTTATGTTTGACTGAAGATGTTGGTTTTCAATATTTATAAGGTTTTTTTTGTTAAATTTATTTGGAGATAAAAACGAGACATGACATGCATTTATTTTCTATTGTCATCTTCATTCGAACAGGTATACGATGCATAGAAACAGGACAAGCGTCGGAGTCTCCCACCAAAGGGAAGGAGTAAGTATCTCGACGAAGTAGTTCACCCACCACGTATCAAATGTTGATTTCATATCACGATGTATTATGTATCATGTGAAGGAATTAATTTTAAAAAAATATGAACCGTTGACATAGTGTTCATTATGAATAGCATATCACGTTAATAAAAGATTGAAAACAATGGAAAGATTGCAGGGGAATTACACTAGAAGATGAATTAGAAAATTCAATATAACAAGATCCTGTAACGTGTGGTTACTTATACACAATAGATTTGCGGGGACAAAGTTTTTTTTTTTTTTTTTTTTTTTTAAAGTATGGAAAGATTCAATTGAGCGCTCAACCATCAGGAGTTAAAAAACAGAAGTCGTATTCTTTCGCACGCGAGGTAGGGCCCCGGTCGAGGACGATGCCGTTGCGTTAGGTGAAACTGAAATGTGAAAAAGAGTTCATTCATATATCAAACATTTCGAGTTTATGAGCCATGCACGAGACGATACAATTTTCAAGTAAAAACAACCCTGTATCATTATGTTTCACTGTTTTATGACATCATGAGTTTGAATCCGGTCGATCTAATTATGATAACCTCTTCTAATGTTTGTTTTCTTGAAAAATATGACCATCGAATTAACGTAGTAGTGAACAATATCGCGTAACAAATTTGTTAACAGAAATTAATTTGCCATCAACTATAGTATCAAATTCTGAAAATTACAAAGGATAGGAAATATATCGTTCCTCTTGAGCAGAATAAGGAGAGCATTCCCTGACATCACAGCCGTTGGATTTAGCGATTGCGCGATTACAGAGGAGAGAATCTGAGAGCATGGCCGTCGGATTCAAAATGGAAACAAATTGTGTCCCGTTAAAAGGACGACAGGTGCTTGGTATGACGACAAACAAAACAACAAAATGGGGCTCCGTGGCCCGTAAATGGCAAAAGCGGGTCTGTACAGACTCTTTTTTCTCTTTTTGTAAAGAATCTTTTGTTCATAATCATGAGTTGTTTAGTGGGTATGAACTTCCATAAACCAGATGATTTCGTTAGTGCGATGATGGGTATGAACATTCTTTTATAACGTCTTGTTATCTGTATGATATTGATGCTGGTAACAACTATGAAATTATAATGATCATAAGATTCATAGATCCATAACACAAATAACATGTTGATGTTAGACTTGACAATGTTACTCTGGAAAATTGACCCCAAGGAAGTGTAACGTGTTTTTCATGAGAATTACAGTGAGACACATTTGGGGTACACGATTGTCACGCATAGAGAGCGAGGAATAAATTGACCGACAAAAACAATAAATTGCAAGCTCCAAAGTTAAATCCCCTCCCCCCAACCCCCCTGCAATACTATGCTTTTGCCCTCACCGGCCATCCTTTAAATTTTCTAAAGGGTCAAAAGGAGAAGTATTGAGTGATGATGGCGAATATTGATCATAATGAACTGTGAGAGCCATCTCTTTGGCAGTAAAATACAATGCAATCAACCATTTCATACAAGGAGAACGATCCTTTTTTTTTTTTTTTTTTTTTTTTTGTGACCATTTAAGGAGAACGATCCTTGTTATTAGGATTGTACAGTAAAAAATCCAACAGCGAAAAAAACTAGGTGTAAAGTTCTGAAAAAATAAATAGAAATGGAATTTGGATGATTGATTTGAGGGACAACACCATTGTTATACAATCCCAACATCAGGGAATCCACATTCTTCATACAATCCAAGCATCGAAATAAACGGGTTGTGGACTCTGCATTGGCAAGGCTCTTCATAAGTATTTATCTTTGGATTTGAAATATGGATATGTAAATTGTAGATACATTAGCATACTCCTATTAATAGAGGTTTGTGTTCTAATACATGGTAATCCTGATCGTAATTATCCCGATATTAATTCAATTTCAAAGAGAGACGTAAAAGATGCAATGATACTTCCGTCGTCATATCAAAATTACAATACTTACTAAAATATTTTTATTATTTGTTTTATATTATATTAATCAATTCATAATTTTTTTTATAATTATAATTATAATTATGTTGGGATATAGAGAATATTATTTTGTCTTTATTTTTCTTGGACATAGAGATATACTAGCCAACATATATAGCAGAGCCGACTCAGCCGAGTGCTTGACCGTCCTTCCGTGCTAATGCTTGAATTGTCGTTTTGTGATGACTGAGGACCCGGCCGGGAAAGTGAAACCTAATCATATAAAGCAAAAAACTCATCTTAGAGGATTCCCCCTTTTAACTTTGTACTACTTCCCTTTTCCACAGTAACTGAATGCAGTACGGTCCTCATCTTAATATTGATAGGTTGATAAATATTAAAGACAATTATTTTTTTATGTAAATGTTTATTATAGGCCCAGTTTAAGAAAAATACAAAGAAAAATAAAACATTTTCATCATCTATTTTCTTCATTTTATAAGACTCGAATATCAAACATGTTTAAAAGGAACCAAATTCCCAGACACGTGAACCAGCAAAGTGAACTCTCTTATCCTCCGCGTCATTGAGTTTAGCCGTGTTAATAATTTACATTTACAATGGACAAGATTTAACGGTAAAATACAAAAATATTTGAAAGTGTGAACATGCCTCCCAAAGCTCCTACAAATAATTGAACAGTTAATTTATTGTTCTACTTGGAATAATTAAGAAGATGTAATAAATCGATACATGTTCCAAGTAGTTGGGTGTTTAATTAATCTTACAGCAATTATGATAGTCTTTGATTAATCACATTTACTGGATTACACACAGATGGTAGCCCGTAGCATTGACACGCCAAAAGACAAAAGTCTACATTGGCCAAAGGAAAATTGTTATGTTCACTCCAAGAACTTCTTCCACTACAAAGTTCCCAATGACAACTCGAGGAAGAAATTGTCTTGAGTTTTCATAATCAGTCCCAATGTGTTAGTACAATTAATCATACTAGCAGATTGCCAGTAACTAATTGTTTTCTTTTAAAGAATAAACCTTTGTTTTCCTTTACAACGTTTGTAATTTAATAATAGAGTAATAAAACTTCAAAAATGTTATCAAAAATTAGACCGTCGTCATTATAGATTTGTAATGTTTGTTGACGCCCGTTAGGCCTACCACCGTCGTCATAAGCTAAGATAACATTTACGAGTTATGTAGGCTATGACAACATTTTGTGATCCAAATGACTAAAAAACAATGGTTAAAAACATTATATGGTAAAATTTATCATAGGGGTTAAAATAACATACACAAGATGAACTTGACATGTAGTAGTGTGGACAAATACCGGGTAATCTCGTCCTCAATATACTCCGGAGTAAATCTGTAGTGAAAACATGTCTAAGATAGTGATAGGCGTATACCAGGGGAGTGGGAATAGCAGTTTGCTTGTGCACCCATCATTGCCACACTTTCTCTCCTACCCATTTTCACACACAAACAGTAACAGATCGAATGGAGAGATCAAGATCAAACTTCGAAGAGAGGTGAAAGTGAGCTGTGTATTTGAAAAGCTCACTCACATCTTCACTCTTTCTTCTCTGCTTCCCTGATTTTGATGCATTGAAAGAGAAACAGAAAGTGAAAGAAAGAAAAACCAAACAAACAAAAACGAATAGTACTGTTCAAGTTTTTATTGCATTTGTTTTACTCCAAAGCACAAGCACAAGCACAAGCAGGTTCCTTTTCGGGGCTCTCTCTAGCGTGTGACCTCCTCAACACACAAATATTTTCTCTTTTTTTTTTTTTTTGAGTTTTTATTTTATTTTATTGGGCTTTGCCATTTTATTCATTTGGGGGTTTTCTTGTATCAGACCCATCCCTCCCTGAAGAGAAAGAGAGAGGAAAAGAAAAATACTGAGAAACTGGTTTTCTTTTTCTCTCTTTCTCAATTTCTGATGGGTTTGGTTCGGTTTATGTGTTTCAAGTTTGATTCTTGATCCGGTTTGTGTGAGTCGATGAATTCATCGTGTGAGTTAATGGTTATTTGGGTTTTGGGAGATATGAAGAGAATGGTGTCTTGAAATTGAGATTTTGATGGTGATTTTGTTGATCATCAGTGTCAAAATCCATTGAATTGTTGCTTTTGTTGTTGGCAAGTTCACATTCTTGATTTGGTTTCATCCATCTGGGTTTTGTTGTCGGTGCAGTGTGTTGTGTGATTGCTTCTGTTTGTGCCCATTTTGGTTTTTGTTTGATGTTTGAGTGGTTCATGTGATGAATTAGAGTGATGGGTTTGTGTTCGATCACTTCGATTTGGATGTGTTTTGGATGGAATTTGTTTTCGAGTGAAGTCAATTAGGGTTTCTGTCAGATGGGGTTTTGGATTTGATTCCATATTGGCTAAATTTGATGATTTTTCGTGGGATTTGATGATTTCTGAGGATGTTTTCATGATTTTCAATTTTTGCCCAAAATGGGTTTCATCTATTATAATCTTCACTTGATTTCACATTTTAGGTCTCAATCCTGCTTGATGTTTGAAGTTACTCTTCGCTATTTTATGTTTGAAGTTACTCTCTACTCTTTGATTGTTTCAATAACCCTTTTGGCTGATGTTCTGAGTGTTTCTCATGAGTTGATTTTGGTCATCCAAGGGCACTGTTGATTTGAGTCTTTGTATGCAACGCAGGTGAGTGGATTGAGAACAATGCTGAGGAAAAGGAACAGATCAACACAAAGGGAACAACAGATGGATAATCGGACATCGGAACACGGTTCCGATGGGTGGTTGCAATGTGGCGTTGCAGGGCAGAAGCAAAAGGGTAGTTCTTTCTTCAATGTGCCTGGTTTGTTCATTGGATTGGCTCCCAAGGGCGTCTCGGATTGTGACTCTGTTAGGAGTCCTACTTCACCCCTAGATTTCAAGCTGTTGTCAAACCGGGGCAACTCGTTTAGGGCCACTAGGTGGTCCAATGAGGGAAACCAGAAGAGTTGGAACTCTAGCAAAGTTGGGCTTGGGATTGTTGATTCTCTTGGTGATGATGTTGGGAAGATGTGTGGGAAGGTCGTTGCAGGGACGAACACTAAGAGTATAGTCTTCGGACCTCAGATATCCAAAACCTCGAATCCTACTACCCAATTTGGCTCTTCAGAGAGTCCCAAATCATTGCCCATGAACTGTGATGTTTTCCCTCATACCCTTAACAAGTCATTGAATCGGCCCATGGGTAGCTCTGATGTGTTGTTTGAGATTGGGGGTGATCCGATTGAACCCTACCCGTTTAGTAAACTTTGTTCCTTTTCATTGGATTCCAGTAGCTCTAGGAATTCTGGCTTGGGAAATGCATCATCAGGTCAGGAGGATTCGCCTCCGGGGATGATTGTAGGGAGTCCCAAGCTGGAGGACATCTCAGTGAAGAAGTTGGGACCATCTCCTGTTGGGATTGGTTCTGAAAATGGATTTGTTGGGTACCTTTCGCCCAGTGATATCGAGCTCTCCGAGGACTATACATGTGTGATTTCACATGTCCCCAACCCCAAAACGACTCACATATTTGGTGATTTTATACTGGAGTGCCATGCTGGTGAGGTCGAGCTGCGAAACATAAGAGGTCAGATGGAGACCGGGAGCCCCAAGCTCGGGAATTACTCCAAGTTTCCCGGTTCACACCCTTCTGATGATGATGATTTCCTGAGCTTCTGTTGCTTTTGCAAGAAGAAGCTGGAGGAGGGCAAAGACATTTACATGTACAGGTTTGCTCCTCTCAATTTTTCTTGGCGCTCCTAATGCTTCTACTTTTCTCTATGGATACATGGAAGTTACATTAATTTATTGTGTTTGAACGACATTGCAGAGGTGAAAGGGCATTCTGCAGCTCAGATTGCCGCTTGGAGGAAATTTTGATGGAGGAGGGAAAGGAGAAATCCATCTCAGAGGCCTCCAAAGAGTCCCATCCGCCCATACAGGGCGAAGAAAATTTTGAGAATCGTATGTTTGTCGCGATATAGAGGTAATCGTGGTCGCCTTCTATGCAGCCATTATGCCCATGATTGTTGGAACCATCACGAAATGCAAGTGCCCGGTGATCGATCATCCGTAATAAAGAGCTGTTCCTTTTTGTGTGTGTTTTGTATCTGCTACCGGCCACGGATAATCTTACCTTATAGCTCATTCGAGTTGGCTGATTCAATTTCAACTATCATGGTCCTAATGGCTGATGGACTGCGAATCGTCTAATCCTGATTCAATAACTTTGATCTAGATTTTCGTCGACCGACCAAAGCTAAGGGTTCCAGTCAGGCTGAATCGCTTTTTTCTTCTTTGCATTGCTCTTATTGGTCCTCCATCCTATTATCTTTGGAGTTGATGTATTGTAAGACATCCATTGAAGCAATCATTGAATGAATTATGTATCTGTGTTGAGCGTCTATTGAAATGTTACTGGGATCTGTCTTCTCTTTTGATGAAAAGTGCAACTCGATGTTTTGCAATTGGATCGCAGTATGACCTTCAAGATGAATTATGAGAATCACTAATCTGCAGTTTTGCTCTGCGCTTGGATTGATGGCTCCAAAGATTCGTGAGCTTTCACAGTTATAACTCGCATGTCGGTTTTGAGTTCTTAGACTTCTGTTCCAGCCTTCATCTAACTTGTACTCATCTCAGGATATGCTTTGACTTTAAACACCGCTCGCATTGTATGGTCTAAAAGTTCACGAGTGATTGCATTTTGCTCTTTCAAGCTGTATTCGCTCCGTGGCATATGCGCTCTGTGATAAAGCTGTGGCATGCGTGACTCTGATCAGGCCGCCGGAGTATTAGTGTGTGTCATAATCTTGAACCCTTTGGAATGTAAGTGCGCTTTGCTGAAATGGGCATTGGTTTGCTAGCCAAGAAGGTAGCCGTTAAACTACCTTCTTGGCTGTTTTTTCAGAAGAGTGGCATACAGGAAAGGGGAAAGGGTAAAAGGTAAAGTACAGGGATGACCTAAGTTTGGACCATAGGTTAGCCATTTCTCATGTTACTATTGATAGCTCGGCCTCGCCTGCCTAGGTGGCTGTACATTACTAAGTTCGCGATAATCTCCGACCTTTCTATATCGTGTAAACCCATAACCTCTAACTTCTCTCCGATCGGCGTGATCGCTATCTAGCTATGTTTGTGTGCATTGTTGTTAATTCCCGTTATCATATTGTTTATGCTCCATGATGACTACTATTCGGTCCACGAGCTGATCAAACTTATTAGAATGCGAATCCATCCTTTTCGAGTTTGCATAATACTCGA
>LIEC01006611.1:0-10697 GCA_001925005.1 Drosera capensis
ATGTTTTCTCGATCTAAAGATTTTGGTTTATGTTTTCGATCCAACACAATCATCACAGAAGAAATTTTTAGATAGGCGAATTTGCGATAAGATGACAGCTGAATGCATAAACTGGTTGGTTTGGTCGCAGATTAAAGATTTTACCAGATTTGCTGTGGCAACTGTTTCATTGTTTAGTAACAGAATGCATAATTTCAACTCTAACAAATGTTTCTTCTTCTTCTACAGGAGGAAGGATGGGTAGTGTGCCGAGCATTCAAGAAACGAGCGAGTGTCCAGTCGAAAACCATAGAAGGCAGCTGGGACTCGACCTACTTCTACGACGAAGCAAGCCCGACAAGCCCTTATGTCACAGGACCAACCAAAACTCTTGATAATGGCGCAACGTCACAGCAAGGCCACGATGGATTTCTTTCATCAAATTTCTTCTGCAAGCAGGAATCGAAATCCCATCTGCGTGATCCTCTCCATTACATGAGCGCGGAGCCATTCATACAACTTCCAGATCTCGAGAGCTCGTCTTTGCCTCTTCTTAGGAGACCACTGAGCTCCACTGTTCTCATATCTAATCGTCCAGATGGTTTTGATAACCAAGACGATAACAGTTGTCAACAAAAAGATGATCCTAGCCATCACCTTCGGAAGAGTAAAGGGCGCTTGGAGAAGGTAACAGACTGGAGAGCGTTGGACAAGTTCGTCGCGTCTCAACTCATGAGTCAAAATGATGTCGATGATATAAACCAAGGTGACGACGTCCATGAACCGGCTATGATCAATTCAGGATGCGACTTTGGAGGAGGACATGACGAAAGAGATATGAGTTTCTTGATGGAGAATGGATACGACGAAGCAAACAATGATTTGTGTGGATTGTTGATGAGTTCATCAGGTGAGTGATCGATTCAAGACAATGTTTGAATATTTGATGATAAATTTATGAAAGATGCATGCATAGGATAAAAATAATCAGCCATGCATCCAATATATGCTTGCATAGTCATGCATGATATATAGAGGGGTGATGTTACTTGATATACAAGTAACAAAGCCTCCAATGGTTGGATCATATACTCTGAAAATGGCGATGACCATGATCGTGATATTATATCAAGTGGAATGAATTTCGTTCCCGACGTTTTAAGGGAACAAATATCCATCTCTTGTAAGTAGTGGTTGTCTTTTCTATATGAACGCTGTCTTTGCGATATCATAAAATTAAGTTGTTGATAAAGTTGAGTTGTTATCAACAGTCCAATTGATCCAAGTGACTAGAAGCTATATATTACTCAAAATACAATGGTCGAGAAAAAAATGTGTCCCTCGCCTCGCCGTAAAGTTCGTGTCCCTCGATAACAAAGTGAGATCGATAACATACGATGTCAACAAAAGCAAGAAAGAATTTTTAGACACGTGGAATTGGTGTGCGAAAACTTGGAAGGGGACATGTGGGGCCAAGAGCTGCCCAGCATGCGCAGTCCAAAACGTGGATCACGCTTTTGCCTAGGCATGCTTTGCCTAGTATACTATTCTCCTCCTTCGATAGAAAAAAGTATACCAACAACCATACTATAGTATAGACTTGAAACGAGAAAATGACATATGGAAGATTTCGAAACGATATAATCAAACGTGAAAGAATCCAAGAAAACACAAAACAAAGACACAATCTTAGGAAAACATCGCAACACCCTAAAGCGATACAATGTGGAAGATTTTGAAACGATACAGCCGAACAATAATAAGCGTGTAGCTTAGAATTAAAACCAAAGTCGATCGAGAGCGGAATATGAGGTAACATTCAATACAGGTAACTGCTTTAAACCCTTTTGCCTGTGGCAGCAACAATTTCTCTATTTTTTTTTAATTGCCTTTTGAAAAAGAAGGAAAAGGGAAAGAAGAAACCGGGTCAAGTCCACTGGTTGACCCATGAAGGAGGCACACAATTAGGGGAAGAAGAGAAAAAAAATAACGCTTTTTGTCCCACTTTTTGGGTGCACAAAACCAGTAGGATTCGAACAACAAGAGGACACAGATTTGCGAGGGAAGAACAACGTAACACAGAATCACTAGCTATGAAGGTTGAGCAATGACCGCCCCACTTCTCGGATTCATAAGTAGACGGGCACTTGATAAAAGGAAAATCCTCGTCGGACAAGTAAAAGCTAATCAATCATCACTTCTCACAACAAAGCACTCCTATGGAACATAATATTCAGCACGCAGTTTTGCCTCTGACCTGCAAATAAAACTTAGCAAATTAATCATACAAAGCTACAGAGGAGCAGAGATGAGTAACTCGTCGACAGAGTCAACAATATCAAGCCAAGGAAACACAAATTACAAGCAATTATTATGGCTATTTTGCATGAGAGGTAAGCAAGCGAGGAGACTATGCAAACACATGGAGATCTGCTGGGCAGTGTGATTATGAATACAAGTTAGCATGAAATATTTCCAGTACTGCGTATGATGCCCAAAAAAACCACATAGATTTAACATGTTTTCGTATATTGCAGATTACATCGTTGTCTCTTCAGTTCATAGAGATCATGGACATCTACACTTTGTCAACAAGCCAAACCAACCACTAACTACATAAAAATTATGGAGCCGCGGAAAAATGGAAGTATACTTACCCTTAGGGACACAAGCGGAAGCTCGCAAGGGGAATGTGGAGAAGCAAAGCATGAATGAAAGAGGGTTAGTGTGCGAGTCAAGAAGCAATCGACATAACAAGAACTAGAGTCAGGAGAATTGAATGATGAAAACTCAACAACATGAGTCATAACTGCAAAGGAATTGACGTTAGTCAAAATATAAACAAGAAATACCCACAGGTTAAAAACAGGTCCAAGCAAGAAAATAAAACACAAAACTCATCAACAGAGAAAACATAATTCCACAGCAGCACTGATCGAGCCCTCTCACTCTTTGAAACCGAAGAAACAAATATCAAAGCCCCATACGAACTAGACTCAAAGAACGGAGCCAGACCTAAAATGAAAAAACCGTTTTCTCTAGCATTGTTCTCTATGAGCATTTTTTATGACACAAGTCAGACCTAAAATGAAAAAACCGTTTTCTCCAGTATACCCAAATTATCAAAACACAAGGAAAAGGGTGGCAAGACCAAAAGTTTCGATGTAACAGCTTCAGGAAAAAACCCCCACATTTAAATTCTCAAGCCATCATCTGCACGAACACTAAGCTGATGGTGAAGTTTCCAGGGTCCTCGGATTTTGTCAAAACCTTTCTAATAGCGTCATCTTTGTCAAAATCGGTCGTCAACCAACAAAAAAATATGTTTCAAAGGGATGTCCACAGCAAATATCTAGTGCATTGAAATGTTGCAAGGCTAACTAGAACAAAAGAGGAGAACACCCAATTTACCCAAAGTCGAGAAGTTACAACAATCCCTAGTCATTTTCTCACAGCAGTCAAGATTCAGGAACAAGCATCGCCCAACACTTCTCACATCCTCTATTATATCCACAACAAACAAAGATATATTATATTTTTCTGTTGAGTGGTCGTTTAAGTTATACTGAACCTAAGCAAATGATTACCAAGAGAAGTCATACACAATCGATCTTTCAGCATACCCGAAAATTCTATAAATTCTGCATTTCCCCACCAAGCATAAACACCTTCCCGTTGGTTTGATAAACTCCATAGAAATTTCTTGTCTCCATTTTCTTACAGAACCAGACAACAACTGACCCTCAAGAATGCAGATCTTTCCACATATCAAACAACACACACAAACGGAACAAAAGAGAGACAATAAATTAAGCTAAAATAACAGAAAAAAGGAGAAGAGAAGAAGAGAGAAAAGAAAAGAAAGAGGAAAAAAACAAAAGAAAAGGGGAAAAAATAAAGAAAGCAAGCAAAAGAAAATATATCTTGGATCCTACCAACAGTTACAAGACAACTCAGGACAAGAAGCATACGGAATATATCGACCCAACTTCAACTAGCATTCTAAATTCAACTCAAATCAGGACCTAAATAGAGAACTTAGAAACAGAAGTAGCCATCTGCTGTGCAATTTTACCATTTACCATGCCTACACCAGAATGAAGAACCTCTCATGTATGCATTACCTGATATCCTTCACTCAAAAGCGATCCTACCACGATGTGCCACCACCACTTTGTATATGATCAGACGCTGATAGCTCAGGAATATGTTTGTGTCTCTTCACTGTGCAATCAGTTAACTTGGCAACTCAATGCCTACCGTTCAAGAACTATCCCACCCAAAATGTCCCAATTCTGATCTCCAACAATGTTCAAATAATCCAATTCATAAGTACGCCAGATACCTAAAGCAAAATCAACATGCTCTAAAGTCGCACAAAGAGAAGCGCCTCAAACTTAATAACGTTATAATCTCAAAGTGCAAAACAATTACAAACGGCGACCTTACCTCACCAAGCATCAGGTCCAGATGTACTCAAATTTCGAACCAATAATGAAAGATATAACTTCATCTGTTAGTGCACTATAATTCACACTCGCTCTAAACCCACAAAATGATCAAGGAAAAATCCAAAGAGACATAACCTTCGCACAAGTCAAACTTTAAGCAACATCATCCAAATTCGACAAAGCCTTGTCACTTATTCTCTCTATTCAAATAGCTCTAGAATCCCATTACACTTTGTCCAAGAAAGAAAAAATCATCCATACGGTCAAACGATTCCACAAAAACACGACCTAAAGACCCCAAACGTCAATGAAATTGATGTCCTCAACTTGCTTCAAACTTTGACAACAGAGACCCAGATCTTTCTCCACCCTAAAACTTAAAACATGGAGCATTGGAGTCCTTCAAAGGAAGATCTGACCTTAGTCATGAACTTAAGGGATATCAAAGACGGAAGATTGAACAGCAATGATATAGTGGCTGGTAGAGGCAGAGGAAGGGAAGCAAGAAAATAAACAGAGTATGAGAATGATTAGAAGAAACTGTTCTCATGCAGTATCCTGCAGCAGCATGCCTCTGTTGATGATCCGGCTTTTCCTCACCAGCCTAAACAATAATAAGGCAGGCCATGTTTAGTAGCCTTCATTTCATATTCAAACGCCAATCCAAGCAACAAAACGATGTTGAGTATCTGTGCTTACCCATGATTACCCCATCTAGTAGTAGTAACCGCCTCCAAAAGAGCGACCTCCACCGCGGAAGGATCCCCCATGAAAGGATGAATATGGCCCACCACCATACTGCAAGGCCATAAAAGAGAAACACTCCATAACCCAGAAGTATTTGGCAAAGCTAAAAATATAAAACTAATCAACCGAACACCAAGCTAAGGAAGAGAAAAATAAAAAACTTACATCAGAACCATAGTAGCCACTTGGAGGAAGGCTACTCCCAGGTCCGAAATTATCTGGCAAAAGCGATATAGATAAGCAAACATCGTAAATAGAAGCAATCTACAAGAACGCCACTGGCACCCTCTTTTTGCATAAAATCATTTTCCTCCATGTCCATAATATCCAGGTCTCAAATAAATAAGACAAATTGAGCAGCTAGAACATACCCCTCTGACTATGTTCACGCCCTGGATCAGTATAGTCATAACGAGGACGAACACCTCTTTGGTCAGCATAACCGGGTTCTTGGTTCTAGAATTTCACAAGGTACATATAGTCATGTTTCCCAATCAAGTTTCATCATGCAGAGCAAAAAGTGCACATCATCCAAAACTTACAGCCATATACAGTGGTCGTTTCATGCCATGGGCAGTGCCATCATAAAGATAAGGGTCATCATAGCCTCTTTCAGCAGGACCAGCATATGGATCCTCTACAGGGGGTAATTCTCTATGTGAAGGAACAGATCTCCCAAGGTCTCGAACAAATCCCCCATGTCTTGGACCTGCATAATTAGATCTTGGAGAGGCATCACTAAATGGAACGTGACTGCGAGCCCTGAAAGATCGACGCCCCCCTGCATTGTACGATGGAGTATTATTGACTAACTTTCCGAAAATGGAACAACACCAAAAACAAAATGTAGTGATGAATGAAGCACAAGGAAGTCCCAGTACTCCAGTTGATTAATTACCGTATCCGACAGGACGTCTTTCATTATATCCTGAATATGAACCAACTGGATCATAAAACTGACTGCGATCATGTTTATAGAAACCCCTGCCATAATTAAATGGCTGATTGTAAGAACGACCACCTCGGGGGAATCCCCTACCTGCAAAATCAGACAACACAGTAAAATAAAACCATATGCCAATCCGACTCAGTTCAATCAGTGGATAAAAAAGCGGACGAAAAATAAACAGTGAAGCTCACCCCACATGCTGTAAGTACCACCACGACCGATCGGAAACCCTCCGCACATCCCCCCTTTCACAGTCTGGGTTTTTGGGGACGGGTTGGATAGCCTTGCTTTTACTTTTGCCTATACCAAGAAAATAATACACCTCAAATGATCTTATATAAAGACGATGAGGACTCACCTACATAGTCTACAAGGAAAAAGACAGTTTTCAAGAAAATGGCATACCTTGGATTTACCATCATTCAATTCTTTAGAGTTGACATCCTGAATGCAAGCAAGAGCAGCTTGATGAGTGGTAAAATCAACAAACCCAAAATCCTTCCTCTTGGCAGTTGGCATATTTCGAGCCAATGTTATGCACTCAATCTCCCCATAAGATTTGAAGTGCTCCCTTACACGATCTTCATCCCAGTAAGGAGGGAGACCATCAACAAAAACTGACTTCACCTTAGACATGACTTCTGGATCTGGCTCACGCAGAGGCTCCGCAAAAGCTACCTTGGCCGTCCTTTCTAAATGGCCAAGTATAACATCAGGCTTCTGAAGTCTCTTGTAAGCAATCATTGCATCAGCATGACAAGAGAATTGGATAAAGCAAAATCCACGACTGAGTCCCTCGTGTCGGGGATCTTGCACAAGAGTAATATGCTCAATAGCTTCTACACTATAATCCTTGAGCTTCTGTTTTATCTGATGTTGCACAATAATTTAACAAACGAATTAGAAAGGCAAAAACAGACAGCTGAGTATTTTACATTTAAAGCCAAGCCAGAGGCACTACCGCCTCCTTTGTCCATGTATTGCATATATTCCCCACAAATAAAGTATCGTTGCCCTCACTAGCTGCAGTACCACATCGCTTCCCACGTATCTGCAAGGGAAGACAGTAATTAAAAGCCAAATCATACCAATTTTTTTGTGTCGTGTGTGCGTGTGAGTGTGTGTGTTGTGGTGCTTGGGGGTGGGGGTGGAACAAGCTTAAAGCGAGAATATACCACAGGATTCATCATTTCTGCCAAGGCTCGATTTGCTTGTTCCTTTGTAGCAAACCTAACAAATGCAAACCCTCTATTCTTGCCAGTAACAGGATCCTTGAGCAACCTAACTTCAACAACATCTCCAACCTTCTCAAAAGCCTTTCTCAAATCCTCCTCTTCCACCTCATGATCCAATCCACCAACAAAAACCTCGACTTCTTTCCTAACCTTATGTTCCTCTTCAGCAGCGTTTAATTCCATGTGTTCCACCTCGGAAGCTTTTGTGTCATCCCCAGTATCCAAGCCATCATCATCTTGAAATTCTTCATCTCCTGGTTCAACAAAAGCTTCCTCGTCTTCACCATACTCAACCATTTCCTCAGGTTCCTCATCCTTATTCATAGCACCAGTTTCCGTTTCTGGCTTCTCAGTAGATTCCACATCCATACCCTCTTTTTCCATCCCAGGTTCAACTTCATCCAACGGTTCATTTGATTGCTCTACCCCATGTTCCACTTCCTCGAGGGTATCCTCTTCAATAGGTTCCTCTTCGTCAGGGTCCTCCTCAACAGGTTCCTCCTCCATAGGTTCCTCCTTGAGAGGTTCCTCTTCTGCGGCTGATTTTTCAACCTCTTCAACAACATGCTCATCATTCACACTCTCCGTGACATCCACTTCATCCATTTTGGCTTTCCCCTTGTCTGGAAACTGCAGAGGAACTGATGATTCCTTCTCCTCACTATCAACCTTCTGCTCCGCATTTGTGGGTTCCTCGTTTTGGGACTCTTCAATCTTTGCCTTGTCATCATCTCCAAGTTGTGCAACTGATGTAGATTCAGCCTTTCCTCTAGAAGTCCTGGCTCTCACAACCTTCTTTTTCACCACTCTTCTTATCACTTTTCTGGGAGATGCGGCTGCCTGGGGATTTACGGTAGCTGGCTTTGTCAGAGTACTTTCATCAGGTACCTTTGCTTCTTGTGATGCCTTTGCTTCTTTAACTGCAGGATTAGAGAAGTACTCGATTATTCACCGTAAACAGAATATGCAATACCATAACATAAATGAAATGTCGCATCGAAGAATTCATTAGAGCAAGTTGAACATTCAATAAAATAAACTTTTGTTCAAATGATTCATTCAGACCCTCGTTGAATGCATCTTTTAGACAACCGTACAAAAGACAGAAATTTTTTCAATATCTATTCTAGTGATGAAAGAATTTCCTCCACGAAAAAACAAAGAAAACACTGAACAGCCACTAAATCATGATTCAAGAACCTCTTTCCTCTGACTCTCTTGCTTGATATACATAATCGAGTCATCTGTTTTCCTAGGATCTCCTGATACATAGGTCCCAAAAAGTCGATAACAAAACAAGCAAACGATTCCATTGATTTCTCCAATGATCAAATGGTTATCTTCGCCGATTATCCTTACTCACGAGAATACAATTTCCCTGCCAACCTTTCCTCAATCCCGAAACAAAACAACCAAGAGAAGCAATCAATCGACAAACCATGCCAAATTTCAATACCTATACCAGGAACAGGAGCCGCCACGGTCACCGCCTCAGCCTCGACACTCTTACTCACTCCCCGCTTCGGCGCCGGCCCTCGCTTCAAGGCTTGGCCAGCCTTGGTCGCAGCGGCGACTGGCGGCGTCGAATCGGATTGCACCGTGGTCGGAGAAGGAGTGGGTTTGGTTGTCGAAGGAGGGGATTTGACGGGGACGGGTTTGCGGGCCGGCGAGGTTCGCTTCGCCGGTGGGTTTTTCTTCGTCGGAGTTTTCATCGTTAAAAGGGTAGGGAGAGATGAAGGTGAGGAAACCCTAGCTCGAGTTGGAGAGGTTGATGTGTTGTTCGTTTTTGGTCCCGGTAAATGTGATTTGGGTGCATAATGTTGTTGGTAACAAAAAAAACTTGGCTCATGAAAACCATGGATAACAAATATGATGATCTGTTGGCTCAAATATGCTCTGAGTCTGAGCCCTAACATTCGAAAATATTGACAAGTTTTTATCAAGTTTATTTTTGAAAACGTGTGATGAGTTAATAACTCATTGAAAATATTGGAAAGAAACAATAAAAAAAACATAATATTAATGTTAAAACTTTAATCACATGATCATAAAAAAAATTACTACTTATCAATAGTTTGAACTTAAATCTTATTATTATAAAACCTTACCCATAAGACAAAGTTTTCCTGCTTGAAGGCATAAAATAACTCGTTACCAATGGAAATAAGAAATCTCCGAGATCCTATTTGATATATAGAAATAATTTTAGGATGAAATAAAAAAAATATTTTATAAAAATTAAGATCATAATAAAACGATATATGTTTTTTTGACTGTGTGGTTGACATCATCCATTCACACAAAGACCACAAAAAATATCACAAATTGTCCAAAATATCCCTCAAATTATTACTCCCTAGCATCTTACATCATGTCTGCCATTCATCCCGATGTATTCTTGCTTCAAATTGAGATTCTTTTATTAAACTAAGAACTCAGTACAAAATCATTGTATCTTATAGGTGTTTTTGATAAATTTCAACTATGAGATTAATTTTTTAAACTAATAACTCATAAGTACAAAATCATTGCATCTTTTAGATTTTTTTGATGAATTTCAACTATGATTTCATATTTGTTTTTTTTTTTTTGTTAAATAATCACATGTGAGGAGAGTTCAGAATTAAATATTTACTTAACACAAATTTTTTGATGTATTATTGATTCTTCTATCATTTTTGAAAACGAGTGATGCACATTGGTTTTTTGGCTTTAAATAATCGATTTCCTGCACTTGTGATCGAAACATATTGACTATCACGGGGGTTTAAACATATTGACAATCTAACATTTATATATTGCTTGAATCTTAACTTTTAGATCCCATAATAACACATTTGTCATTATCCAATTTTCATTTAAATTCATTGAAAACTATAACTAACATATTTGTCATTATCCAATTCTTCTTTAAATAACATTCGACTATTTGATAATCTAACATTCATCTCTTCCAATAATACTGTGACAATTAAAATTTCAATAGTCGTCTGAATAAATCTTATTAAGATTATTTATAAAAAAAATCTTATTAGGTTCAAACATTATTTAATACTCCTATAACCAACATTGGTCTAGTCCAAAACTCACGCACACAACCCCTCACTTCTCAACCCAACGTAAATCCCACACACAATCGAAAAATGGCGGAGACGAGAAGAGAAGGCGACTGGGAATGCTTAAGCTGCAAAAACAACAACTACGCGTTTCGCACCATTTGCAACCGGTGCAAGCAGCCTCGTCTCCTCGTCGACTCCAACGCCGCAGCCCCGTCTTCGAAAAACTCTAAGTGGCTCCCTCGCATCGGGGACTGGATCTGCTCCGGTATAGTGCGCT
>LIEC01006612.1:0-67572 GCA_001925005.1 Drosera capensis
TGTATAAAGCTGTTGATTAAGTTAGAAGTAAAAAATCATTACAGATTCTTCATTGTTGGCTTATATATAAGCATTCGCTGCATGCTATCCTAAACCAACCAAGCTATCATTAAGCTCTCAACATAAAACGTAACATGTCAAACTCCACAAAACAAGCAAACTCCATACACAAAACAACAAGCTCTTGGTTCACAATGGCCATAACCAGAATATCTTCACAAAATCACAATGGCCATAGCCACAAAATGATTAATCATTGATTAAACGAAAATTAAAAGGAAATCAGGATTAATCAATTGATTATTCCTTTGGTCACTTTATTTGAGCGATTACCCAAAAATTACTCGACATACCACCGAAAACGATTAATCAGGCAATTGATCACCTATTAATACGTTTTTTACAATATTGACAATACCTTGGTGCTTTGATGGAACCATTAAGCTGCTCATGAGCCAAGTATTTTGTGAACGTGATATCAATTAAGTGCTAAACTCGAACTCGATCTGGGGAATGTGTCGAGTTCCACTCTTGACCAACTCATTGAGTAATCGAACAGTTTGATGAGTCGGTCTCTAAAAGTACGATCAAACTCGAACTCGAGTGATATATAGTTTGTGTGAAATTAAGAGGAAAAATATTGAAAAATATTAATACTCATACCTATATGAACCTCAAAACTTAACTCCCAAGGATTAATATAAACCTATAATACTTCTTCAACCAATAAAACCTTTAATATGCATCAACTAAATAAAGAAGCGAAGGAATATTTGTTGAGGTCTCAATGTTTAAACCTCAACAAAGAATTGTTTTTCCCGATTCTCAAGCCCTGACAAAGATTATGTATGATGTGGTACATAGAAAACTATCATTGTGGCTGGGATGGAGGCTAGGACGTTATGTCACTAGACCAGTCATGTTAGGGGCTTGTTTAAAGCAACTAAACTTCAGGCAGAAAAGCTTACAGAGCACATAACATAAGTAATCCAAGGAAATAACAGCAGGCAGTCAAACAGAATGCATAGTTCACCAATCAAGGCATGTAGCAATACTAGTTACTGAGGAAACCAAAAACTGTACCTCGACAAAATCACACCAATGATTAAGCAACCGAAACCTCCCAGCTAGCACTAGTCTCCAAGCAGAGACAGCTCTGCTGACAGCTGAGTAAAAAATTGCAATATTTAGGTTAGAGAACAGAAAATCCACATCTCAAATTAGGCTTAGAACATTTTGCACCATTCTCAAAGTTTATCAACACTTACTTATTCTCTTCTGGCCATTTTCACGGAAAATGAAGAAAACAAAATCGTAGAAGTTTGAAAACTCGGTGAAATCACCCTGAGTGAATACACACAAAAAAGAAGAGAGTTATCTTGGTGCATGAACTAGAACAACTGAAATAAATAACAAACAAAAGATGGCGTTCTCCACAACTACCATGAAAAACTATTTAGAAAGGTGTACTGACAGTGAAATATAGCTGTTTGGGTAACCATATAAAACCAAACAATCTTACCATCAGATTTAGCTGTGACATGAGCTTCAACAATTGCTCATAAATTGAAGCACTGAAAGCAAGCACACCAATCAAAGCAAGATTAGCATGAATGCATTGCATGAACTACAGAGCAGACACTAAAGAGCTTCAGCTATAACAAATTTTAATCTTAAAAATATGTATTTCCCAAATTATCAGGAGGCACACCTCAAATTCAACGTCGAGGCAATGAACATGGATAACTCAGTCAATACTTGCTTGACACGACTCCCCTTCCCAGATTCTTCAGATATATTTTCTTCATTGCAGTGATATGCAGTTCCTGCTCTGATATCTAACAAAATAGGTTAACATAAGCATTAGAAAGCAACAATTATAACCTGCCTTTTTGGTCACTTCATGGTTGATAGATCTAGATGTTTTTTTTTAATATCCTTTGCAATTCTTTAATTTTACTTTTTCTTCTGTTTATATTACAACATGAAACCCCCCCCCCCCACACACACAAATAATATCGTAAGCACAAATGGAAAACATGAATCAATATTCCAAAACACATTCTATTATCTACTACAGCATGCTTCCATGAGAAACCGTAGGAACTATTGAAGCCTCACTTGGAAAATGAAGAAAATACAATGCACCATGTAATTTATTCCCCGAAGTATCTGAATTTTTCATGCATTTAATGCCTGAGTTCAACATTGGATGTCACCAATCACTTAAACATTTCCCCATAAAGAACGAAAAGGAGCAGGATAGCTACTCTAAAACTTCCTATGGACAAGGAAACTAGAAGAATAGAACAGAAGAGACAAAACGTAGACGATCTATAAGTCACATATACAAAAACACTAAAAAGAAACTCTCGGAATGCAGCTTTCTACAACTCATCATTTAAGATTCCCCGAATAAAACTTCAGATCTTTTCCATCACTGTATCATTCACGAGGTCTTGAATAGAAGATAGAATTGGGTAAGAAACACTGCAGTTAGTGGATAAGTGCATACTTCTGATACTCACTTGGTGAAGAGAAAATGATAATTAAATTCAGTTATTCCTATTCAAACATCAAGTTCTAGTAAAAATTGTGCCAATATCTCCACATAAGTTACATAACAGTGAAACCACAAGGTTGTCTCTCGATCACAAACCTACGGAAAAGAGAGAAACTACGGAATATAATCAAAGAAAGCAATCTGTGGTCTGAAACACTGAACAATACACCCAGTATAAACTGCCAACTCATCCATAGCTATCTTTCACCGTATACACGGTACTTACTCTATCACCTACCAGGATCTACAATCAACTTCTTACGAACCACCTAAAATGCATGCACCTTGAGTGATATACGAGCAATCCAAAGGTTCCGGAGCTAATCATTACTATACACAAGTTCCTCTTGAACTAAGTAACACTTTCTCTTATCACGAGTAACGAAATCAAAAGAGAGTCCACAAATACACGAGCGCAACTTAATCAAAGAAACGTTCCGAAAGCACCTATCTTTACTCTCAAGTCCAAGTCCACAGCTTCAACACACTAATCGTAACCAATAATCACCGTCGGAATCCAATCGCAAACCAAGAAAGCAAGCAGACCAAACACCATCACATTCAACATACATAAAACCCTAAATCTAACCCCAATATCATCATCATCCGATTCCAATTTCCAAACCAAGAGGATAATCAATCAATCAATCCCTTAAATAATCACAGACTCACCACAGAATCGCTTATAGATCTGTACGATGTCGAAGTCGTCGTCCATGAGAGCTAGGTTTGGGTTCCTTCTCTCCTCCTATATGGGAATGGAAATCGTTAATCGCTGTCGAGTGGAGCAGAATTTCTATCTGGGGATTCGACGACGGCACACGAGACCGTGTGGGTCTCCTCGTCGAAGGTTTTGTTGGAGTTCGTCGAAATTTCGGACTCCGCGTGGGGTTGCTGGTGATGTGGCAGGAGATAATGCAAGGAAGAAGGGCGTAGTGAAGGCTTTATTCTTTAATCGATGATTTATCCACGTTTTGTTGGTGAGTTTGAAGAAAAAAAAAATATTATGAAATAAAAGAAATAAATAAAAATTTTATAAATATATTTTTTTATATTTTTGAATTTGAAAAGAAAATGATGGATAATTTTCTTTGGTTTGAAGACGAAGATGAAAAAAGAATAATTTGTGTTGGTTTGTTTATGAATAGAGAAGGAAAAAAATTATATTATTTGACATTGAATTTATTATATCAACCTTGTAATTATTGAATATATTTACATGGGGAGTGGGAAAGGGTAGTAATGGCAATGCAAGATTCTTTTTAAATCATTTTTCTTTCTCTCCAAATCTTCTAATCCATGAGAAGAAAATTTAGGAAGGAAAATAAAGTTATTTTATTTTTCTTTCTCTTCCTTAAAAGGTCACAAGCATGCATTAGAAAAAAAATGATCTAACTTTTTTTTCTTTTCTTTTCTCTCCTCCTGAAAACTCACGAGTGGGGTGCTAGGGGTAAATTAAGTTAAAATCGTAACACAAATTCAACTTACACATATCTCCAAGAATAGCATTAGGTATATTTTATTCCTCACATGTAAAAAAATTTTTCACTTCATCCCCAAGTCACCTTTTGTCATAAAAGAAAAAGAAAAAAAGAAACCCAAATCAATTTTGAAACACATTATCTTTTGCCTTTCCCTTTTCCTATTTAGAAATTGAAATTCAAACTCAAGCCAATCAATTCCATTTCATCATATTTGAAACTCAAATTGATGATTCTTTTGGGTTAAATTTTGGTTTAATTTGGGGTTTTGGAGGTCGGGTTTGATGTGATCGGATTTGTTGTTATTCTAGGAACTCTCGATCGTGTTAAATTATGTTCCTCATGTCAAGCCATTTCCTTATCGATATAATGATTTTGAATCATTTTTGGTTTGCTGTTTGTGTGTGTGTTTATGTGTGTATGTGTGTATGTTCGGATGAGTCGATTTGGTTAAGATCAAGGTTTTTGTGATTTTGATTTGTGGATGTGTTGATTTGGTTATGATTGTTGTTGTGAAGTGGTTGTGGTGCTCAATTAGGGATTTGAAGGTTAGGTTGAGTGGTTCTTTGGGTAGTGGATGACTGTCAGGACTCGCGATTCTGGTTAGAATTTAAAGCAGAGATGATTGTTAAGTTGACCTGATCTCGATGTAGTGTTTGCAACATTATGATTTGGAGAGGAGTTTCACGATGTGGAGATCAAGAATTTTAGTAGAATAGATGTGCATGGTTTCGCGATTCTATAGTGACATGATTTACTTGCACTGGTTCTTTGTCTGTTGGGGATCCGTTCAGCTTTGATGTTTCAATGATTGTTTTACGATTAATGTGTATTATTCAATCATCAATCCCTTAAGTCCACTTGCTAGCTGGGAGATTTAGTTTCGTGCACTTATTTGTTGAATTTTAGGTATTATGCATCAAAGGATGACCTCAAGTTTTTTGCACCATAGCTATGAAGTGGTGTGTTTTGTCTTTGTTTCCGTGTACTCATGCTATTTTGTACTTTATTGACGTATATAGTTCTCAAAATTGTATACTCTCTTCGTCCCATATTAATCGTAATATTTGGTCACGTAAATGAAAAAGTTCACGACGTTAAGAATGATCCACGAGACGATCAAATAATATTTTTTTATAAATTTATTTTGAAACAACAAAGATAGTATAAGGTACAAAGTGTAACCCTAAGTCGAAATAAAATTCATATCATATCATAGACTAATAAAAGTAATGCATCAAAATACATAATGAATAACATGATTACTGTGTATATAATTATTATGGGACGGAAGAAGTATCATTTTTTTTCAATCAATTCACATACTCTTATCCACTTTTCATGTTAAAGCAACACTTGCTGTGCGTGTTATTTATTTGAAGAAGTTTGTAGAGTCTTTAAAAAGGGATAGTGAAGTAAGGATTGATTGAATTATGGAGAAGATTGCAGAGACTCATAAAAACGTGGGAATCATGGAAGTCAAGAGGTCCAGTGCAGGAGGAGAAGGAATGGGAAAAAAAGATCAAAGTGAGATTTGAGAAGAAAGAGATCAAAGATCACAAAGTCGATATCTGCATGTTGTTGTTTTGTTTAGTACTGATTGATGTATACTACACTTGACCTGTTTTGAATTGCATCTTGTAATGTAAAAACATGAGATCCTTTGTTTTGGTTTTGGTCTATAGTACACGTCAATGAATATGAATCTCCTAGTGATGAATATATATTACAATTGATGTTTTATGCACTGCAATGTTATCGTGATATATTATAATTTTTGATTAAATATACTACAATAGTTGTGTTTCATGTACTGCAATATGGCTATATGTATTATTATATGGATGAATGATTTCGATGATAAATTATTGTACAGACATCATGCTTTATGTACTGCAATGTAGTTATATGTTCCTGTTATATGAATGGTTACAATGATAAATTATTGAATGGATCATGTACTTTGATATACGCTACATGTATAACTATTTGGATGAATATTCATAGTGTTAAATTATTGAACACACATCCCTTGTAATGATTACTGAAATAAACTATTAGTAAAGGTTTGTAAAAGTTCATGAGAGAAGAGGTATTAACACTAAACATATGAGAGAACAAGTATTAAGTTTTTATAGTGTGTTTTTTTTGTAAGATTCATAAGAGTACAAGTCTCACTCATCATAAGTTAACTAGTATCTTTGCATGAAACTTGGATCATGATGCTCTTGTGAAAGTGCGTGATTGAAATAAAGAATAGGCTAGAGAGAAGGAAAGGGAGTGAGGGGTGGGGAAGGAACAAGTTGTTCTACTAAAATTTGAACAATTAAAAATCTTATCCACAAAGGAAAATAATAATCTAATCAACGAGACTTAATCTGATCTGATCAGATGCTCACAAACAGACAATAAACGGATTATTGTCTAATCAAGATTCTAATAACTTAGTTATAACTATCACATGAACGATCTGTTAGACTAACAAGATAAGTGATCTAACAAAAATTAATGTCAATCAAGAAAAACTATGTACATTCAAGAGTCCTGATGATCGATCAATGTTTTAATAAACAGAATGGAGATTTCAGACACATGATCAAATCAACATCAACAGATTACAAAGAAAAGAAAGAAGGAAATCAAGAACACATAATTTATAGTGATTCTGACTCAAATCAATTTTAACTAAATGATTTGAACTTAATCCACTCTTTTTCTTGTTAGCAGTGTGCTACACAAAAAGGAATCCACTAGATCACTTCGGATCACAATACAACAGATATAGTTTTCAAGCTCACCTTTCAACCTATACATACAATCAGATCTCACCAAATCTAATGACAACCTGATCCTCTCAGGATCCTTCAATTGGATGATCAAGGGAAAGAGATTGATTGACATAGTGTGTATACTAGAATTATGGATAACAATGTTATAGCCAATACAATCTCCTCCTATTGAGCTATCACCAATCCGTCTAGACTGTGAACTTCCTTCTTAATATAGCTACTCCTAGTTACACTTGAGACCAACTATAACAATCTCTAAATCCTCTAAATCATGGAATTGAGCAGGCCCTTGGATAGCTTCACATGTCAAGCAAGACTTAGGCCTTCAGTATGTCACGGGGTTAGATTTCTCACAACCCGTGCGGCACTCAAGCTACTCACACCTTCGCTCGAGCTCAGCCAAACTCGAATGCCACAAGGCTAAAGTAAGAACAATGCAAGAGAATGAGAACTTGAAAGCAAGAGAGTTGTTGATCTCCAAAGAGAGATGTTTTTGTATTCAATGAGATGGTTTGGCAAATGAGCCAAGACCCCTTTATATACAACTTCTCCTCCACAACCAACGGTGGAGATCAAAATGATCTAACGGTCTATAATTACATGTAGACTTTTGGGTACTAACCTACCCAAGATAAAGCCTTTGCGGCTTCTAGAAGTTCACCTCCCTAGGTTGTTACCTCCCTTGGATAAACTTTGGGCTTGGCCTTGTTCCATCTTGGATTGGGCTTCGTTTTGGGCTTGACTCCAAGTTGGGCTAGTCCGCATCACCATTCTTCAAGTATAAGCCTCACCATTTTAGCCCATCCGTGACAAGTAGCAACCATCTCTAGTTTGTTCTAAACAAAGAAAAACCTTTCCTGATTAGCTTCTCAAGGCAATCTTAGTAGTAGAAATTGTATTGACTTGTGTGTATCTCTAGGAACACCAAAGTGATGGTCTTGATTGGTTAAGTGGTGACCTTGTAGTTTTTGAGTTGTGGTGCTTCAATTGCAAATTATGAGGATGACTTCTTTGTTGATGTTTCTTCCTTAAATGTAGTTATTGGAGCTTAATATTGTTACATAATATTTGACATACAAGTGTAATGAAAAACAAGTTTGTGTAGAAATTTGTGTAGGTGAAATGGAAAAGGAGCAAAGGTTGTTTTGAAACCTTTATGCACATTGGTGGTGTGTGAAGTGGAGAGAGTATATATAAAGGTTTCTCTAATACATCTCTCTTGAATTAATTGTTAAGGCATATAGGCTTTGCAAACACTCACATGCGAACGCATCGGGCCGGGCTTGGATTTGGGTAAATACTAAGTGTTTTGTGCTATAAAGAAAAATGATGAAAATGTGTGTCGAGTCAAGGAAAAGGGACAACCAATATATTTATCAAAGCGTCCGAGCGTAGTTATGTTCCACGCTTGAACGCGACCTCCTCTAATGGCAAACGATAATCCAGTAAAATCATCAAAGCACTCGGACGTGGGCTTAAGTGACGCCGGGCGCATTGGCCTTCGTGAGACTCGATAAGTTCGACGGGAATAACTTTTTCCGTTGGCAAGACAAGATGCCATTCCTCCTTACCACATTGTAAATCTTCTATATCCTTGATCCAACACTTCCATTGATCCCGAATGATCCAGTACCAAAGAAGGAAGAACAATCCAATGTCACTGAGATAAAGCGTTTTGAGGAATGAAAGGAAAAACAGCGAGGAGAACCAGTTGCTATGGCGCGATCACTTCCTCAACGCATTACCAGACTGCCTCTATGATCTCTTCACTAATGTCAAATCCATGAGAGAGATTTGGGACGTGCTGGTGTTCAAGTATAAGGCCGAGGAGAAAGGTACCAATAAGTATTTAATAGCCAAATACTTATATTTCAAGATGGGTGATAACAAGCCATTGCTTGAACAAGTACATGCCTTACAAGTGATTGTGAACAAGTTAAAGTTGTTAGGTCCAAATTTTCAACCTAGAGAGGGGTGAATAGGTTGATTTAAAAATATTTGATTTTATACAGCGGATTTAACAACTTTGTACACTACGGTTCTATGCAGACTACAAAGGTAGTCTGTAACAGAGACTCAAAATTTATAAGTTTATCTCTATTTGACTGTAGTAATCGATTCCTAATAGTTCTAAATATATCAAGAAATGAAAGCAAAGTAAAAAACATAATATTTATACTCGTTATCAATTGATAATCGAGAGATTAATAAAGTATTTCCTTGGTGACCAGTTTAGTCAAACCAAGAGGTGAGTTCACTATCTTCTTGTTTATGGCTTATAAGATAATCCCTTTTTACAAGCTAGCCAACTTGTACAAAAGATAAAGAACCCAGATCTTTGCACAAATCCAACGACTGGACTCTGTTGCAGCTATTGTTCTTCAATGCAGACTAGTGAACTCTCTTTTCTGTATTCTTCATGATTTGGCTCGCTTGAGTAATCTTTTGAATTTCTGATTGCTTTGCATGCTTGCCTTTCAATTTCTCATTCAATAGCCTTACTCACCGAGCCTTAAAGATATCTTTTTATAGACTGAGGGAATGAACTCGTGACATGGTACAGGACCTGATGTGATAGCTTGTCACATATAAACCTCAACTGATATTGACAGGTCATCTTTTTCAGATCCTCATATTGTCATTCTCTGAACCTCGGACCCTTGACCCAAACCTCAGTAATCATCTCTGCTGCACTCCAGTCTGTTGTATCTTAATCTACACTCAGTACTGTGAGACCTCATCTATAACCTCGTCTATACTCTGATCTGATACACTACATGCATTACTGTATTGGTCCTCGTCTGCAAGTCCAATCCTAGATCCTGAAGTATTTGTAGGTCATTTGTTGCCCATGTATGGCTTAGTTGCTTAGCCAAAATCCTCTATAGTAGTGTGCATCTGGTGGCCCACACAATGCTCTTTATTTGCGGCCGTCTGTTCTCCAGTATTTGACCTAGACTGTAGCTACCTACTTGATTTCTAGTCTAAGCACACTAACAACATCATGGCTAATACTCCTAAGTTTTGTTCATCAATTTCTATACAATTGGAGGGATTGGACATTGTTATCAATCTCCTTCTAAATTGATGCTAATAAAACTCCTAAGTAAAACAACAAGCTAACTACTTATCTTATTTCTTAATTATATTTTTTTGCAACAAAATTGAGACAAAAGAGCAATAAAGAAACTTATCCTTACCTTTGATGCTTACTTCCTTTGCTGCGCTTGTGATGATGTTCTTCTGTTGTTCCTTTGCTGTGCTTATGAGGTTGTTCCTCTGGTGTTTTGTGATGTCTTCTTCTTTCCTTATGGGGCTGCTCCCCCTGAAACCTCTATTCCTTTTGATGCTTCGGCCATTTTGCAGACCTTTTTTCCTCTACTTTAGATGCTTGTCTACTTTTCAGATAGTCTATAGACTTGTACTTTGTTGTAGACTTCTCCCCCTGGGCTGTAGCTTTCTCTGGAGTCTTTTTCTCTGCTGTAGTCTTTTCTTGAGTCTTCTTCTCCTCCTTTTTGTCAATATTGAGGGTAGTTATGAGGGCTTCAATGGTAATTCGCATTGGTCTTAGTTCCGAAGAGGTGGTCTGCTGAGCAATGGTGTCCTTGGTTATCTCTAGTTATAGTTTAGTTTCCAACATTCCTAACCTTGTATCATTATTATGAATGGGGTCAGTAAGCTGCTACTGAGTGGCTTGCACGGCTTGTTGAATTTTGCATAGATCGGCAGAGTGTTGTCCTCTAAATTTGTTGAGATTGGATGAGCTGAGTCTATATTACCGAAGGTTCATGGCATTGGCTCTTTGCATTTGGTCTATGAGTCCTGCTGCCAAGTTGGAGAGTGTTGGGTGAAAGGTTTCAAAGCTTTTGGTTCTTGTTTTATTTTCAGCTTCCAAGTCTGTTGTAATTGGTTGTAGACTGTTGAGAAGCTCAAAGAATGCATCCTTTGTCCATTCATGTATGTTGTAGACTTCTTGATCGAGTTGACGAAGTTTGTACTCTACTACAGTTACTGAAGGAGAGGATTCTTGATGTGTAGACAGTGCCCTTTTGTTGTTATTCTTGCAGTAGATGATGGTTTATCATGAATGGAAATTATTTAGACATCTTTAAGAGCTTATTTCAATTTTTTGGTTGCCGTTTGTGGTGTCATCTGTGTGTCAAATGTGCCACTATAGAGCAATCCTTGGAAATCCCACAGTCAATGGATGTGCTATTGTTTGCACCATACCAAAAGAGGAAGGTTATGAAAATATGATGTTTAGTGGACTTTGGCCTTTCTAGGGAGTATCACTTGTCCATTACTAATTTATTTCTTCGAATGCGACTTCTTTCGGAGCTTGATCTATTGCAGTCTCTGTTGTATCTATGGATTCCTCTTCCACTATGACTATTTCTTCTGTTTGTGTGGGAGTGAGATCAAGCATAGTTATTTGTGTGAATCCTGTTGGATTTATGAGCTGCATTGAGGTAGCCTTTTCTACATCCTTAGTTGGTGATGCCTCAGCTACTCCTGATTTCGTCTGCACTGTAGGTTCTTGAGTTGGAAGGTCTGATGTTGATCATTCTGCTACTTAACCCTCAACTACAGGTGATTCTCCTGCTTGACCCTCAGCTACAGGTGATACAGCTGCATGTTCCCTTATTGAGGACTTTGTTTCTGTTGCTTCTTCAGATGACTCTGCTATTTCTTTTTCTTCAGATGACTCTACTGCTGCGTCTTTTACTAGTGACTCTACTACAGAAGACTCTGCTAATGAGGGCTCTACTGCTACCTCTCTTGCTATTGTTTACTCTTGTATTCCTTCTTTAACCACTTCATCAATATCATCATCATGATTTTTAGAGTATGGCAAGTTATCATCACCATTATCTCCTGATAGCTGTGTTCTTCCAATGGTTGGTCTTGAGAGATAGTCATAAATTTCCAATGTTGCAGCCCTAACATGCTTATCTACTAATCTCTTGAGCTCAATCTCCACTTCAGGAGAATGCACAAATTCGATGTGTTGTAATATGCTTGTCTGTGCCTCGTCGTCTTCAATGTTGAGTCCTTCACTTCAAGTACTCCACTGAACAAAATGTATGGCTCATTGGGTTTTTTCTTCTTGCTTACATGCATCTTTTGAATTTGAACTAGTTAATGGATTTCTTCTTCTATCATACCATCAACTACTCCAATTTCTATCTTTGATTAGTATGGATTTATTCTGTATCGTGTAGTTAGTCCTGATGGAATTAGCTTTGGCCTAGAAGTCCTTGATGTCCTTTTAATTGGAAGTTTGTACTACCTGATAAACTCTTGAATCGTTTCTTCCTTCTGTGTCTTCCTTAGTGTTTCTGCTTGTTGTGATTTTCCTAGTAGTTCATTGGTTCTGGTTTTGTGTTTTTAAATTCTTTCCTTTATATTTTGGATCGTCTGTAGAGCTTTAACAATCTCCTGTTTTTCTAGAGACTATCTGACTTCAGTTGTTGTTGTTGTGGCCCAAGCCCATGTTGCAGTTGTTGGACGATCTTCTTCAATCACAGATGAATCTATTCCAATACTAAAGATTGGAATTATTGCTGTTGTGGACGGTTGAGTTGCAGCAGATCTGATTTCCACAGTGCTTACAACAGAATGGACTTGAGATGGCCCAGTCTGCATTGCTTTGAGATTGGCTTCAATAGCCTTTATCTCTTTCCTTGTGTATCCTTATGAACTGAGCTCCTATCTCAGTTGAGCTTGTGATCCTTCCTTAATCTCTTGATAGCTTCTTTGAGCTTCCAAGATTAAGTTTTGGAGGTTTTCATCTACACCAGCCTTCAGATACTTCAGTGCCATATTGGCATCATGAAGTGCAGCCAACTCTTGTTTCTTTGGTGGAAGATTTCTTGAGGATGAGCCGTCAACAATTTGTCTAGTCTGTACTTCTACTGATGCAGACTATATGTCTACCTCCATTCCAGTCGGCTCTGTAGCGGGGTGATCTGATATGGTTTCCTCATCTGAGGTCTGCAAGATGAGTCTTCTTTGGTTGCTTCATTTTTGTTGGTTGTGCCATGGTGATTATATTTTCTTGACTTTCTCAGTCTTCTTCGGAGGGTGGTATGTAGCCCTTGCACTGGTCTGCACCACTGCTACCCTTTTTGTGAATTCGATAGGCTGCTTGCCTATCTTCATGACGTCTATTTGCTTAACCACCGTCCATGGACTTCCTTCTTTCTCAAATAGTTTCATCTTTCCTTTAAGGATGATGCTGATTACTATTCCAAACAAAGGCTGTTTTGCTGCCACATCCTTTAAGAGCTAATACATGAGCAATTTTGACCAATTGACCTTGTACTTTGTGAGAATTGCACACATGATCTCCTGTTAATAAGATGCGATCTAATCGTTGGAGAATTCTATGGACAACATAACTTTCTTTACAACATCTACGAGCAGCTTGTGCTCGTTGGGCAGATACTTCTTCATCATTCTGATGTCTTCCTTTTGCCTTTCTTTACTCAACATGGCATGTCTTCCATTTGCCACTACAGAGGGTGGGATGGTTCTAGGTCCTTCATTTGAGAGTTTGAAGTACTGTCCAAAGTCATCTCGATCTATGTAGATTCTAATTTTCTTTGTTGTTGAGAAATACGTGATCAGTTGATAGTCTTCTGCAACTTTTGCCTTCTCGATGAAGTTCAGTACTTCTTCATCGTAGATCCTGCTGGTTCTTTCACAGAAGAATTTGAGCCCTGTATCTTGAATTAGTGCGATTATCTCCTTCACTTATTCTGATTCATTTCTTAAGGTCTCGAAATCGAGCACCACTCCTGTCTGCAAACCAGTCTTCTTCATTGGGCTTCGTTGCTTAGAGATTTGAGGCTCTTTTGGGGAGTGTTAGCCATTTTTCAAGAAGATTACGAGAATTTTCTAAGTTGTGAGGTTGAATTTAAGAGAATTCGTGAACTTAGGGTTTTGTAGTTTTGTGCAGTACTGCGCACGAATGTGTGTGTGTGTGTGAGTGAGAGAGAGAGAGAGAGAGAGAGAGAGAGAGAGAGAAAGAGAGAGAGAATGAATGAGAGAGTAAATGTATTTTTCTATTTGAAAAAATCTCAGATTCTATATCCTTTGAAAAATATAACCGTTGTTAATATTAACTAGCCATTACGTAGTTTCAGCCATTGATTTGACCGTTACCTAATTTTACGTAATTGGTTTTAAAACGTTATTTACTTTCCAAAAATAGAGATGCAGTAGAGTAGGACTATCTTTAGTCTGCATTCCTCATGTGCAATAAACAGTAGAGTAGGATAATGCTAGTCTCCATATCATAAAATAATGTTAATCTCCATTCTACACGTGTAGTAGAATAGTAGAGTATTTTGGCCAATTTATTATTTTAAATCAAGTATACCCAATTCACAATGGAATTGAATAAATTTGCTCTCATCGAGAGACTTTGTAAAAATATCTGTAATTTATTTTTCTGTTGGAATATATTACAATTTAATGCGATCTTTTTACATATGATCTCTAATAAAATGATATTTGATATCGATGTGCTTAGTTCTTGCATGAAAAACTGAATTTTCTAAAATCGCCATTGCAGACGTGTTGTCATAAAATATCGAGGATTCAGAGAATATCATACCGTAATCTGCAAGCTATGACCTCATCCATAGTACTTGTGTAGCATAGTTTTCTGTAGCTATGTATTCTACTTCTGTAGTAGAGGTTGACAAAGTGGTCTGCTTCTTGCTAAACCATGAGATCAGTTTTGCACCAAGAGATTGACATGATCCACTTGTGCTTTTTCTGTCAACTCTACAACCTGTAAAATCTACATCTGAAAAACATGTTAGTGTAAAATCTGATTCCTTAGGATACCATACACCAAGGTTTGGAGTTTCTTTGAGATAACTTTGGATTCTCTTTACCGCAGTGTAATGGGCTCCTTGGGATCAGATTGATACCTTGCACAAACGCAGACTGAGTAATGGATGTCTGGTATGCTTGCGGTATAATGAACCTATTACTCCTCTATACATGATTTGACTTATTCTCTTTCCATTTTCATCTTTATCTATTTTTATTGATGTACTCATATGGGTTTTCATATGGCTTGCACGTTCTAATCCATAGTTTTTGATTGTGTTCTTTAGGTACTTAGAATGATTCAAGAAGATCTCACTTTCTAATTGTTATACTTGAAGTCGTAGAAAGTATTTTAATTCCCCCATTATTCTCATTTAAAATTTAGATTTCATTAATTTAGAAAATCTCTCTCAAAGTATATTGTTAGTGCAATCAAATATAATATCATCAACATAAAATTACACTAACAATATATTTTTTTACGCTTTTTAAAGAATAAAGCGATATTTATTTTTTCTCTCTGAAATTTATTCTCACATAGGAAGGTTGAGAGAGTTTCATACCATGTCTTTGGAGTTTGATTTAGTCTATATAATGCATTGTCTAACCTGTAAATATTTTCTGGATGTTCAAAGTCTTCAAAACCTGGTCCGGTATTTGATGATCTCCCATCCTGTCCGAAGTACACCGGTAACTAGTATTTTTATTTCCGTATTGTATCAATTTTCTGGTCCCGGTATTCCCATATTTTGGTATGAGAAATCTGGTATTTCTTATATTCTTGATATTAATACCAACTAAATTAAATTTTGATAGATCGAATCAATATTATACAAAACATTCTAAGTTTTAAAGTATTACATCCAATACAAGTGTTGCACAATATCGATATAAAATAGCAACAACTTAGAACAATAGTGAGAAAACAAAAACACCACCAAAGCAGCAACATGCCAAAATGTTCGTAGGTCACAAACATTCATGTGCATTGTTACATACAAGTCATGTAGAGTAACGTTGTTTTCCTGCATAATACACACTATCCTCTAGGCTATCAAAGTCCTTGGGTTGATATACATTTGCTATAAGTCCCGCCATTTTCTATGATTCTTATGCAAACTAAACAAAACACCATCACTATCCAACACCAAAACAAAGTTTCCTACTTCATGTTAAAATTATAGGGAAGGAGGGACATTTTCATAGCCATAACATACGTTATAATAAGAGAAAACATCCATTTCCATATAAAAGAGCAATAACAGGAAGTGCAACAATAGAACCACAACAACACAAAGCCATAAGGGAAGACTTATGGTCTTAATATTGCATATCTAAGCGGAAAACAGGAAGCCTGTCCATTCCCCAAAATCCCGTATCGGATTGAGAATCAGATATTTCGAAAATTGATATCCAGTCCCGACCAACTTTGATCGGTATCGGTACGGTTGGTCAGGTTCTTTCGGTTTTCGGAAACACTTTTGCTCACCCCTTGTTAATGTGGTATGCTTGCTTAGTGATCTTTGATTGTAATATTTCTGAAATATTTTCTTATTCTGTAATATTTTCTTAAAAAGAGCCATCAATTGTTTGTCATCATCCAAAAGGAGGAATATTGTTGAACCCACATGTTTTGATTATTACAAACAATAGTGACTTAATGATACTGACAGTGATTAAGATAACATGTCTCAAGTTTGATCTAAAGATGCCAACATGAATAAAGACTCAGGCGTTGCAATTGATATAAGATGTTAGGATGGAGACTTAGGTCTTGCTATTGACTCAGATTGATCATATCGAAGCCTCAGGCCTCGCATAGTTTCATAAATATGACAGTGTAAAAAATGAATCAATATTGTCGAGATTCTCTTTATATATTCTTGATTATCCACTTTCCATGATTGCATGTTATATGATGGACTAACCTTATTTATTGAGCAAAGACGAATATTTGCTACAAAATAATTTTTGAGAAATTTTCAGGAAAGAATGAAAGGAAGGAAAGGATAAGTCCAGCTTTGGAACACATCAAAACCTTTCCATGGAATCAATCCAAGGTAACTCTCTTCATATACTCTTGACTATCCACTTTCCACTATTGCATGTTATGTGGTGGACTAACCCTATTTATTGATTATATCTTGCTACAAAATTAGTTTAGAAAAATTTTCAGGAATGAAGGAAAGGATCAAAGCTAGCTTTAACATCCTCATCAAAAGCTTTCCATAGATTTAGTCCAAGGTAACTCTCTCGTACATAACATAATTTTGACAAAAGATGAACTAGTATAAATACTGTGTCAATCTCTCCCTTTCCCTTAACCATTCAAACAATCAACAACTTCGATCATCGCACCAAAATCAAGAAAAAAGAACTGTTAAGCAAAACATCTTGAGGAAGACCCGGGACTTCTTGCCTTTGTCAATTGACAAAAGGGTTGAAGAAAATCGAAGTACTCAATTCAACAACCAACAGTTCACAATAGATATCACGCACGAGACTAAGATAACTATATTGCAAATCATAGGAAGCCTTAGAAAGAACTCAAGGAAAAAAGAAAAAGAACACAGTTACATAATTCCTCTAAATGTAGGATGTGGAAAGGACATCCCTATAAGACATAGTAATATATATAGATCTTATTCTTATTTTAAAAAATAAGACATAAATGAGACAGAATGAGTAGCCCATCGATTTAATATATAGATTTGAACGACTCCACTCACTATCAATTACTTTTGAATAATAAAACATATATTTAATATGGGATCAGAGCAAACCATCGCTTAACAAACTTCTCCACCACAGATTCCGTCTTCAAACAAACACCTCACAGATCACAAGTCCTCACTCAAATAATTCTTCTTCAATCATTTTACTTGGTAGTAACCAAATCCACCATTTTCATGCCACTTCTTTTAAGTTATGATTTATTGAACTTGTTGAAGGTACTGATGTTGCACCTCCTCAATTTCGTCAAGCTATTACAAATTCAACAACTCACGAGATTTAAACCTCGAGTATAGTGCATGGGTTTGAAGAGACCAACTCTTAAGTTGGCATATAGTTTAAATCTTAGAGTCTATTCTTCCCCAAATCTTCACTCTCAATATTTTGTATGAAGTTTGAAAAACCTTACAACAAACATTTGGTGTTCCATCTCATACTCGATTGTTGCAATTAAAACTTCAAAAAAAGAACTTGAAAAAGGGGATTCCAAGGTCTCTGATTTTCTAGCCGAAGCGAGATCTTTTTTCAATCATTTGTCCACAACCTAGCAACCCGTCTCTGATCAAACCTTCAACGTCATTATCTTCAACAATTTACATTCTGATTTTCATCACATGGTGTCTATCCTTTGTTGATATTGTCCACTTTTTTACGGTTTCCGACACATGCGTGCTACATGGAGTTATCTAACATGATGTAAGCCTGTGTCTTTATCATTATGTGAGTTGGACTTTGCCCATGTTAAGAGATTAAGGTTTTCTTGTTGATATTCTCGTATGGGAGGGTGTTCTTATTATAGTAAATATAGCGCCGAAGGAGAGAGTACCAACATGACCTAAAGTTGTATGATATTCTCCTAGTGCTTTGAACACTACTCGTAATGAGTCAAGTAGCGTAAAGTAGGTTGAACGGTACCAAACTAATCATTGTTTGGACGTACAATGCAAGTGTACGTGTCATTTATGAATAGAGTGGAGAGTATAAGAGTATCGATACCAAAAGGACAATAGAAACTAAACACGAGAATAGACACCTTATCTAAATTTGAGCCGATCGAAATTTTGGATTTTGTTTTCCTTGCATGCATGCACACAAGTGATTTTAAAGGACTTTAAGATGATGAAAATAAGTTTAAATTAACAAAATATTCTTGTTTTTAAAAGATTTGGGATGACAAATCCTTTTATCAATTCATTAACTTCTAATAAGTTAAGATTTTATAGTTATCAATTTAATCCTTTTCGATAATATTATCAAATTTTCTTATATGCACCTCCGTCGAGGTTACACAAGTATCTTCTTAAGTTAAAACATGTGACAATAAAGATTGCACAATTTAAAATAAGAAGTCATTAAGCATCAAAACATAAAGAGCACATAATTAACATAAATATGTCTATTTAATGTCAATTATTCTAATGTTGTCGGTTTCTTTAGATATTAGTTTTCCTTTCGGTTTAACTAACACTTGTATATTTTATAATTTTTGCAAATCATAAAATTCTTTAATCACAACAACATTATATTTAGGATTAAACCATCAATTACAAGATTTATTTTCATATGTATCAATTATATTCATCTTAAAGTTAGGTGGACCATTTATCAAATTTCATGGTTTTGTTAAAGGCCACAAAAAAGACTCTTATTTCTAAATAGACTCTCTAGATCTTCTAAGTGTTTAAAAACTAATTTTGCAAGTTGGTTTTTAAAACCTTAAGCATACATGTTATCATTTTATCCTTAACTTGAAATTCTAGAACATGTACTTGTCAAGATCATGAATATGTTCCAACTTATTTTATGACTCTAGATCTTGAAATATTTAACTCTTCTTAACTCATTATTGATTAAATCACATGAAAAACTTCATCATCCCAATTATAAGAAGTTTATCTCATGATAAAAATATTACAAACACGTTTAAACTTGTAGAGTGGACTATACATTATTACTAGTTTCAAATATCGAGTTACTTTAAAAATAGACAAATACATAAAGTAAAAACACAATAGCTTCATTAAACTTTATAACATGATAACAACAAAGTAGCTTCAAGTGTGTAAGGGATTTTACAACCAAAGAAATCCAAGACGATGAAGAAACTCAAGTGCAAAGTTGTCTCTAGCAAGACCGACTTCTTCTCGGTATGATCTGGTTTATCTTGATGAATCTTTGAAATGGTGTATGAAATACTTGCTCCTAGCCTTCTCCTCTCCTCTGGTTTCTTTAGGGGAAATTACAAAAACAATGACAAAAGAAAGTAGTAGAAAAAAAACAAAAGACTAGCTAAGAGATAGAGTAGTAAGTCCCTTTTATGCTATTTCTTTTTTATTAACATATATTGATTTGATTTCTTTCTCTTTTCCCTTACTTGCACGAATCTTCCTCTTTTAACAAGATAAAATATTCATGTTTACACATTATTGGTGTTTCAAATCATCACAATACAAGGGACCCTCATAATTAAAGCTAATATATGATTGAATTGATTAGAAGAAAAGTTCAAGTTGATCACTTTCTTTTTTTCATTAATATTATATTTAGTAATATAACAAAATAGGAAGAATATGGTCATATTATATACCAAAATATCACAGATATCTGTCATCACATTATCAGGCCAATGATATGATAATACAAAGGAAGAATTACCTATATAAAAAATCAAAACATTACTTAACACGATTTTACAAAAGAGAAAAACATATTGTACGAAAATAAGCATAACTCTTTACAAAAACCTCCAATTGATGTGATTCAAAGTGCACTAGAAAGAAGACATTTAGAGGTTTTCAATGATATAAATTTCATAGGTTAACTCAACCGGAGTTGGAAGATCCATTATTTACAAAGTGAGACAAGTGACTAGGAAATTTCAACAATAAAGTGTCACATTACTCGAAACTGATTTGTTTTAATACAAACATATATGAAACACATTTAATAATACTCAAAACACTCCAAAAACTAATTAAATTAATAAAATAACTTAAAATGACATGAAAATTGAATTGAATATATGAAAACGCACCTAAAGTCAAGTATAAAATAATATAAATTGATATAAATGGCACTTATCATAGGTGAATCCATTGATGATACAGATCAATGGGAGCTTGCATGAATGAAAAGATGCAATCGTTATAGAAGTGTAAAATATGGAGCCTATGTGAGTTGTTTGTTGGTAAAAAGGCAGTTGGATGTAAGTAGATTGGATGTTCATGTAAAAATCGAAAATAGATGGTTCTTGGGAGAGGTACAATGCAAGATTAGTAGTCAAGGGCTACTCGTAGATCGAGGAACTTGAATATGTTTGAATTTTATTGCTTGTAACGAAGTTAACATCTGTCAGATTTATGCCCGTTATTTATTGGCGCCTATGATTAAGAGGTTGAGTAACAAGATGTCAAGCCAGAGTTTCTCCATGGTGAATTGGAGGAGGAGATATACATGAGACAGCTAGAAGATTTGTAGGTAAAGGGAAGGAAAATCCGATATGCCTACTAAAAGAGTTCTTACATGAACTAAAGTAAACTACCAGGTGTTCATACGAGAAATTTGTTACCGGAGTCCTTTAACTTGGTTTCGCTCGCATTGAGTCATATTATTATGTCTTTATTAAAAAGGTCGATAAGAGATTTGTTTATTTGCTTCTATATATGAATGATAGGTTACTGATAGAAAATTGCCATAAGATGATCAAGTCTATGAAGAATATGTTGGCATTGTTAGCTGTAATCTTTGACATGATAAGCAAAGGAGTTCAAAGCAAAGGAAAACACGCATGAAGAAAAGTAAAACCAACCTTCCACTATTCACTGTTTGTGTTAGGCGCAGAAAAAAAAAGAAAATTTGTATAGTTTGTTTTGTTAGGCATAGAACCGCCTTCATCCATCTATAAATAGCAATTTCTAGATGATTGTAAGAAGTAGCTTAGATCAGTAATAATAGAAACACAAATCAAAAAATTGAAACAATTTGTCTCACCAAATCTGAGTCTCACCAACATTTGATATCAGAACGACTGATCCATCGGCGACGCAACGAACGGTGTCTCCCAACGCCGCCCCAACCCAGCCGCAGTCAGAGACCCAGATCCGGCCGCTTCACGGCGGTCAGCCCCCTAGCGTAGCCTGGACAACAGTCACCATAATCCGCCCTCACAAACACAACCTTGGGCCACCCTCATAAGCCATGGTCGCCTTCCCCAGCCCAGACGACGTGAACCTCGTCGCTTGTCACCACCGTCATCAACATCCACCATGAGATCTGTAGCAGATCTGTGAGTAGAGCCGGCGACAGGAAGAAGAGGAGGCGGCGACAGGAAGGAGAGGAGGCGTGAAAGAGGACGGAGAGGACGGTCGAAGGAAGAAGAGGAGATTGAAGGAGAAGGCGAGGCTGAGAGGAGAGGTGAGAAGCTGTGTGAAAGAAGTGAGGAAGAAGGAGAATTGGGTGAGTGAAGCTGCAAAGGAAAAAAAAAAAGAATTAAGGAAAGAGGAAGTGGCAGACATCCACACGTGAAAAAGTGGAGGGAAAAAAAGCACATGCGCCAAAAGAAAAGATACGTTTCTTTAAAACAATTAACAGAAAAGGTTTAAAAAAAAAAAAAGAAACGTATTGTACGTATGGGTGGAAAAAACAAGGGGGAAAGAGTTAAAGTGAAAAAAAGAAGAAGAAAGTGTTAAGGATTTTTATAAACGTAAAAAAAAGTTTTTTTTAAAACAAATCCCGACAATGTCAATTATTCCCTAGCATGCGCCAAAGGAGAGCGGTGGAGTGCCGTTTAATTTTCCGATGCTAAACTGTTTCAACTACACGGTTTGGGCAATGAAAATGGAGGCGATCCTAGATGCTCAGGAAGTGTGAGAGGCGGTCGAATTAGCAAAGAAAGAGGAGGTCAATCCAAGAAAGAATAAGAAGACACGTGCATACATCCTCTAATCAATCCCCGAAAATGTTCTTCTTCAGACTGCGAAGAAGAAGACGGTAAAAGAAATTTGGAAGAGCTTGAAGACGAGATGCCTAGGTGCCGATCATGTAAAGAAGGCTCGGTTGCAGACATTAAAAAGTGAATTTGATGTTCTGCGGATAAAGGAACATGAGTCTATTGGCGAGTTCTTCGAAAAACGCAGCGGCATGTCCAGTAGATTTTCCAACCTTTGTGGAGATCTTGACGATGTCGTACTAATCAAGAAACTACTCAACTGTGTATCAGACAAATATTTCACAGTCGTTGCCGAGATCAAATAATTCTTCGACATTGAGAAGATGCCATTCGAGGAAGCCATAGGTAGATTGAAGGCGTTCGAGGAGAGAGCTCAATTACACGATAACGCCGATAGTGGTGAGAGTCAGCTCATATTCACTCGTAGCGAGCAGCAGTCGTCCCAGAGGAGCAACACTGGGAAAACTTCGTTGTCTGATCGAGGACGCGAATCTGGCACCTTAAATTGAGGTAGAAGCCAATGGCGTAGACGAGGTCGCCGAAGGAGCGACCAAAGCGGTAATTATGCAATGCGCCAAGAAGGTACGGGAGGCACCGGTAGCAGCAGCCATGACAAAAGCCACATTAAGTGTTTCAACTGCGGGAAGATGAGACACTATGCTTCTGAATGCCTTAGCAAGCGGTGGAACGATGAGAGACAACACACATGCGCAGCCCTCGATGAGCCATCGTTATTATTCTCCATGTCTCAGGAGGAGACACAAGCTAAGCAGGAAGATGCCCGATAGCCCAGAGAAGGAAAGATGGTGAAGGTGTTCCACCATGGCATGAAGAAGACATCAACTAAAGTTATTTGGTATCTAGACAACGGTGTCAGTAATCACATGACGGGACGGCGAGAAATGTTCCAAAAACTTGATGAGAAAATCACCGGTAAGGCGAGACTTGGCGATGGCACAATCGTGCAAGTCATGAGCAAAGGAACGGTCGTGTTCAAATACAAGAATGGAGATCAGTATACCCTCTATGAGATATACTACATTCCTAAACTTATCATCAGTTTTGGACAAATGACAGAGAATGGATGCGAGGTGAACATGGTGGGAGAAGCAATAAAGGTGTATGATAACGGCAAGTTGTTGATGTTTGTGAAACGCACATCAAATCGTCTTTACAAGATTATTTTGGAGTTAGCCAAATCAGTCTATCTCCTATCAAGTTTCGAAAAGCCGATAGGTGTGGTAGACGCAACAAAGTAAGTTGATGGTGTAAGTTTTTGCCACCTGCGGCAGAAAAGACAAGTCCGTCTACCTCGATTTTGTGCATACCATTACAAGTTTCGGGTTTCCCCGTCACCATCAGAGCAAGGGTCGATGCTGAAGATGACATATCTTGCAACAAGGATAAGGTTAAAAACCTCATTGAGAGCAAGGGATAAGACATGGAAAAAGAAGTAGATGGCATCCATGTCAGGACGACATAAAAGAATGAGATGCGGAAAAGTGTGTTGGAAAAATTCATGAAGGTGGGAAAAGAGCGGGAAGCTCTAATAACCATTTTACAAACAAGAGTGAAAGGTCTAGAAGAGAAGTTCGCAAGGACACAAAAGCAGAAAACATCATCGCATTGGCATTATACAAGACCGAGTTTATGGCAGCCACTGCAACAGCAGGCCAAGCTCTTTGGTTAAGGAACATGCGTTGGAGCCTCGTGATCTAGATCCATGTCAAGATTAGGGGGGGTATGTTAGCCTTAATCTTTGACATGATAAGCTAAGAAGTTCAAAGCAAAGGAAAACACGTATGAAGAAAAATAAAACCGACCTTGCACTGTTCACTGTATGTGTTAGGCACCGAAAAAAAGGAAAATTTGCATAGTTTGTTTTGTTAGGCATAGAACCGCATTCATCCATCTATAAATAGGAATTTGTAAATGATTGTAAGAAGTAGCTCAGATCAGTAATAATAGAAACACAAATCAGAAAATTGAGACAATCTGTCTCACAAATTTGAGTCTCACCAACCGCCATGAGACTAATGATCTCGAAGTTGCAAACTTCACTTTACTTCTAATCAAAGGAGAGGCTAAGATCATGGTCGCTCTTCAGGTTCTCACGACCCTTGTCTGATAAGTGGTGTTGCCGGCCATAGTTCATGGCATTGTCATTTTCGACACCTTGGACCACGATTCAGTTGAGAGATTGATCTATTGGACCATAATGAATGTTCTTATGTCGTATTCCATGTTGATTTGAAGAACATTATCCAATCATTGAGAATTGGGAGAACCTCAGCCTAGATAGAAAACCGAGAATATCCTCATTCAAGTACAAGATGAGAAGTTTTTAGAGACAACAATGATATGTGAAACAGTGAAAGACGCATGGGATGAAAACTCCCGTATGTATAAAGTTCTTTTGAACTATCGTTTGCTCCCTTTGTTTGCATCTACATTGAGGAAGTTTGGATTAGGCATAGACATAACATATGTTGACTTGTTGATACTCGTATGCTGTGTTTGAATTACAATACTAATCGTTTTACGATGGAATGAAATATTAAGTAAGAATGAAGACCTAAAGGAATACATGATTCCACTCCATGTGTGTGTTTGGTTATTAATTCATTTATGAACAAAGGAATGAAATTAATTGGAGAAAAATAAAATGCTCCCTTAAAAATTTTCATACCAAGACAACAACACTCCTATACATCATCCTTTTCACTATCACCCACCTCCTCACAAAACCTTGACCTCCATTATTAAACTTTTTCATAATGGAGAAAAGAGAATTGCTACCCAGATCTAGTAGTGAATGAAAATCAGCAACAATAGCCAACATGGAGAAGAAAAATGGTGGTGAACTACTATACCCACGACGAGACGCACAAAGACATAGCGTGAATACATGACAAACAATGGAATTTGTTGGATCAGAACGAATAGAAAACAAAGGATTCGTTTTTCATTATCATGCATATGAGTTTAGAGGTAAAATTTACTTGAGTTCTTCTTGTATTACTTGTGAGATGAGAGAAAAAAACGAAAGGATTATGAGTATATTACTCTTGTACCCCTCCTATCAAAATAAGCCAAAGACATAATATCAAGGGTAGTATAGGGAATATGTAAATTTTTGAAAAATACAATTCTTTTCCATCCAAATCCTACTACTTCTGATGGAAAAAGTTGAAAAAGAAATGTCTTAAATTTTTCTCCCAAATCTTTTCCTTTTCCTTTATATCAAAACTCATAATCATTAAAAAATAAATATCGCATTTTCCTTCCCTTTCTTTTCGTTTCCTTCCTGGAAAGAACTCAGGTTCATTGCAAAGCCTATTCTTTTTATTCTTTATTGGTACTAGAATTAGTGGGACAAACATAACTTTCTAGTGGGACAAGCATATTACTGATCCTTTCCATAAAAATTCTTTTAATTCAAACGAGGGTTAGATTGTTGGAGGAACCTAATGGATTAATCCATATTTAATTATATAAAAAAAAATTAATTTATTGGATTAAATTATTTTATCAACAAAAATATAAATATGAGATATTTTTAAGATAAAAGATTTTTCTTTTTTCAGATTGTGCCGTGCGACAGCGAGAGAAACTCGGCAGCCTTGGACATTAGCTTTCCAAGAGATATCGACAAAAAGGAACAGAATTCAACCGGACTTGAGGAACACTTCATCGACAAAGTTTGTGTGCAGTTTTCACGTTGTAACAGTCTACTTTCAGCGGTGGAACGGAGGTCGAACTAGTGTTGGATTGTAGTGAAATTTTGTGAGTATGTTCGTAACTCATTAATCTTCGATTAAAAACTAACGGTACGAATTTGACTGTTTGCCTTGTTGCATCGATCTGATTGATTGCTAGATTAGTTTACCTCTAGTGCTATCTAGAGAGAACCTTATGTACCCATTATTTCATCGATCGTGGAGTTTTATGGTGGGTTTTGGTCTCATCGTTTTTCACCTCTCACATCGAGGGGTTTTCCATGTTAAAAATCGTGTCGTTACATCTTTACTATTTTTTGCTATACTTTGTTTGCTTCCTAACAAGTTCACAAAAATGAAAAACGGTTTATTCCGTATTTTTTTGTGTCCTATCTCCCATCAAAGTGGTATCAGAATCGAGATGATTGCTTGGTTTGACTTGTGTTAAACAATGGAGACAAATACGAGTAGAATGATCACATTGAATGGTTCGAATTACCATGTGTGGAAAACAAAGATGGAAGATTTGCTCTATTTGGTGAGATGTTTGCTTTCACACGCACAGCTACCGAGATCCTTTTGGGGTGAGGCTTTGAATATTGTTATTCATGTGATTAACCTTACTCCTTGTATTCCTTTGAATTTTGATGTTCCTGACCGAGTCTGGACAGGGAAGAATGTCTCGTATGATCACTTGCGTCTTTGGATGCAAGGCATACACCCAAAGATGAGACATCGAACCTCGATGTGAAGTCCCGACAGTGTGTATTCATTGGATATGGGCATGACAAGTTTTGCTACAAGTTTCATGATCCAGTGAGAGATCTAGTGTTCATGGAAGATCAGAATATTCGGGACATTGAGAAATATGAGATTTCAGCGTCACAGGTCAGTGATGATTTGATTAATTTGGATCCACTTCCTCATACACATGTTCCTATACACATGAAGGAAGAAGAACAAAGTGATCCAGGTGATATATATGTTCCAAAGCCAGTTGACATTGATGATGTTGTTCCTAAATCGAAAATCCCAATAGAGATTTCAGTAGACGTTTCGCAAATTAGTCCATAGAATGTTCAGCTCTGACGCTCAACAAGAGATCCAAAACTGTTTACTAGATTTTCTTTAGATCAGTATGTGACAGTGACTCATGCAGGTGAACGAATCCTATTCAGAGGCTAGATGATGAATACCAGAGTAAATGGCTTAAGACTATGTTGTATGAGATGAAATCGCTCCACAATAAGCATACCTTTGACCTATTGAAGCTGCCTAAAGGTAGAAAATCCTTAAAGAACAAATGGGTATTCAGGAAAGCCTACTTCAGAGACGCGATATAAGGCCAGATTAATTGTTAAGGGGTTCACTAATAGGAAAGTGATTGACTTTGAAGAGATATTCTCTCCAGTTGTAAAGTTGTCATCTATTCGTATAGTTCTAGGCCTAGCAGCTAGGCTAGACTTGGAGATTGAGCAGATGGATGTCAAGACAACCTTCTTGCATGGTGATCTGAAAGAAGAGATATACATGGAGAACCCAGAGGGCTTTATTGTGAAAGAAAAAGAGGACTATGTCTACAGATTAAGAAAAAGTTTATACGGCCTGAAATAAGCATCAAGACAATGGTACAAAAAGTTTGAGTTTGTTATGAAAGAGCATAGCTACAGGAAGACCAAAGATGATCATTGTCTGTTCGTGTAGAGATTTTTAGTAGATGACTTCATTATTCTGTTGATATATGTTGATGATATGTTAATTGTTGATGAGAATACTTCTCGCATTGACAGGTTGAAGAAGCAATTAAGTGAGTCCTTTGTCATGAAGGATATGAGACCAGCAAAGAAGATCCTTGGTATCAAGATTGATCGAAAGAGAGATGTCAAGAAGCTATGGAAATCGCAAGAGAAGTACATTAAGAAAATACTTCATAAGTTCAACATGGAAGATGGTAAAGTGGTAAACTCTCCTATAACTTCACACTTTAAGTTGAGTGCTGATCAGAGTCCTTCTACAGATAAAGAAAGAAAGTATATGTCACGAGTTCCTTATGCTTCAGCGGTTGGTAGCTTGATATATGCGATGGTGTGTTCGAAACTCGACATTGCTGTTAAATACAGGTGAAACTCACTGGGAAGCAGTGAAGTAGATATTGAGATATCTTCGAGCTACTTTCAAGCTTAGAGTTTATTTTGAAAATGAGAAACCTTCATTGGTTGGTTCACAGATTCAGATTTGACAGAAGATGTCGATAGTCGAAAGTCTACTTCAGGTTATTTGCTGACTTTCTTAGGGGGAGCTGTTTCTTGACATTCAAGGTTGCAGAAATGTGTAGCACTTTCTATGACAGAAGTGGAGTTCATCGCAGCTACAGAAGCATGTAAAGTGATGCTATGGATGAAAAGATTTCTTCAAGAGTTAGGGTTCAAGAAAAACAGATATGTTTGTTCTGCGAGAACCAGAGTGCTATTCACCTCAGCAAGAATTCTACCTTTCATGATAAGATGAAACATAATGATACTCGTTCATGATGAGAAGAAGCTTCATCTTGAGAAAATTCACATAGATGATAATGATACTGATATGGTTACTAAAGCATTGCCAAGACACAAGTTTGAGGTATGTCATTCGATTATAGGAATGGCGTGTTCCTTCACTTGGTCGTGAGAGGGAGATTTATTGGTTAGGGTTCACTCCTTTGTGAAGGTAGCCCGATGGATTAACCCATATTTAATTATATGAAGGATCCCTAATTTATTGGGTTAGATTAATTTGTCATCAAAAATATAAATATGAGATATTTTTGGGATCAAGGGTTTTTCTTTTTTTAGAGTATGCCGTGCGAGAGCGAGACAAACTCTGCACCCTTGGACATTAGCTTTTCAAAACATATTGAACAAGATCAGAAAAATCAATAATCCAGCAGAATCAGTGCAAAGAGGAACATAATTTAGCCAGACTTGAGGTACAGTTCATCGGCAAAGTTTGTGTGTAGTTTCCAGGTTATAGCAGTCCACTTTCAGCGGCCAGACGAAGGTCGAAACAGTGTCGAATTATCGTAAAATTTGATGAGCGTATTTTTAACTCATCAATTTTCAATTAGAAACTAATGGTGCATCGTTTGGAGTTGTATACGTTGAGTTATCATAGTACGAAACGGGCTATAGTATTTTCAACGAATTTGAATGTTTGTCATGTTGGCACGATCTGATTGATTACTCGATTATTTTATCTCTAGTGCTATCTATAGAGAAACTTGTGTACCAATTATTTTTATCGATAGCGAAGCTTTGTGGTGGGTTTCGATCTTATGGTTTTTCACCTCTCACATCGAGAGGTTTTTCACGTTAAAAATCGTATCTTTGCATCTTTACTATTTTATACTCTACTTTATTTGATTCCTAACAGGTTAACAGAAATGAAAGACAGTTTATTTCGCACTATTTTGTGTCCTATCTCGCATCACGGGTCAACTACCTAAAGAGAAAAGATACTAGAATTATGTGTCGTGTTTGAAGTCGTAACAAGGATGTTGCATTCTGAAAGTGAGAGTGTATGTAATACCTAAGAAAAAAGTTAAACGAATTGATAATATTATCTATACGAATAAAATGTACTTTATTTTTAAAAATTTATCACTTTAAAATTTCACAGTTAAAGATGCTTGATTATTATCCTAATTTAGTCGCATATTAATTTTGAGTACCTAAAAGCCTTGGTGCCACCAAGGTGGGCACTTTTTTTGCTTGTGTTTTTCCATCACATGGATGGTCCCTCGATAATCATGATATTGGCGCATGATTAATCAGAAATGAGATTGATCATCTTCTTCTTTAGGGTGGGTCATTCACAGAATTCCCACCCTTTATGATACATTACCACATTATCATTTTAGTGTCCAGGTTTTGCTTGTACCATCCTGTGTGCACAACTCTTCCTGATTTTATAATAATCTATCCATTTATCATAAATTTATAAAATATTATGTTTAATCGTCATTATATATATGTTAAATTTTATAATGACATTATCTCATGTAAAAATATTACAATAATCTTGAGACGGAAAAATATCTAAAATATAAAGTATTCCTGCTTCTTTACAAATATAAAAAATATATTCCTTCAAAGATTCTGATGGTACTGATACCATTGACGTCCTACCAACACTCCCACCCCCAACTATAAAGACCACAAAAACATCATAATGTCGTCCACAAATCAATAATTGATACCCAAAGCGACAAAACAAAAACACAAACAAAGCATGTTTTCTAAAGAAGTTGATTTGAGTTGGCATATTATACAATCAAAACTCAAACTTCCCCAACAAAATTTCCTGCCATTTTTTGACCCATTTTCAACTCCTACTTTTCCTAACAAAATTAATAGACCACAACATATGATCATCAACTTTCCCACACGCAAATCAAGAAAATCAAAACCAAAGAGACCAAGAAAATATTTTTTTACCACTTCTAGCCCAAAATATAATTCCCAGTCTTTTTTTTTTCCTAAAAATAAAAACGTGCATTATAGGATTCTATTCAATACCCTTTTAGGATCCTGAAATTCTTCTTTTGTTTGGCTGCCACCACTATAAAAACGCACCCACAAGCTGGCTCCGACAAGGAGCAAATCTGGTGAGATAGCAGAAGAAGAAACAGAGGAGGGATATTACGAAACTTGTTATCATTTTGATAGAGACGATTATTGGAAGAGGAGAATTATAATGGAGGCACGATCGGGTAATGTCGGTGGTTCGAAGAGTTTGTCGTCGTCGAAGGGGGTTGTGTTACATGATGATTATCGTAACGATGGTGTTGAGGTTCCTGATACCGCGCATCAGATTGGCAGTGGTACATTCCTTCTCTTTCATAACTCTCTCCATTTGTAAATAGTCATTGATCCGTAGCAAAACTTGATTGTTTCAAATCACATTGTATTGTTTATAGTATGTACTTTGATTTTCATTGTGAATGTTACTGACTCTTAGGTTAGAGAGTAATGTTAGATACACATCAATGAGATCTATATCAGTTCGGATTTTTTGTCGCATTGGTTGTTCGACAGATACTTAGTAGTACTTTTTTTTTACTGATGTACGAAACATTGTTGAAGAAATCTAACAAGAGAGAATCGAATACCTTTGTGTGGTGTTATTCCCATCCATATTGGTTCCTTTATTGAATTTGTGCTGTTCTAGTTTCTTGCTGCTTGTGAGCTTGTATTTGAGTAAAAGGACTATGAAAACTTCATGAGAATTGTTAGAACACAAAAATCGATCATGGGTTATTCCATTAGTTGTCAATTGGGTTTAGAGTAAATCTCATTAGTTTATCCGTTGTCTATTGATTTTAGAGTAAAGTCCATGATTCTATATGATATCATAACGTAAACACAAACATGTTGGATTAGCTGTCACATGTGCTTCTGGTCACCCATCATTTAGAATAAAAGTCTATGATTATACAAAAGCCACACATGGTAGAGAATTTGTATATATTACGAAGAACAAGATGCACGAATGTGTTGGTACATACTCAATTTAATAGAATGGGTTCTAATAGTGTTAGTACACTGGCCAATTTTTTCTGAATTAAACGCCCTTTTAGCTCAGCTAATTCTTCAAGTATAATTAACAGCTTGACATTTTGTCTAATCATCCATGAAGCGTCAGGTTTGAGTTCATACCCAACCAGACCAAGCAGGAGTACATCTTAACAGAACAGACCAATGAGATATAATCTTCTAATGCTGTTTCGATAAAGAAGAGAAAATGTAGTTCATATACTAATTTATCAATCTAAAACATGCTTGTTTTGCAGTTCTTATCTTGTTTAGGCTTCAGCTGTTTAACATGGTGTTGGGCATTATTTCTCCGCTTCATGATCATTAGGGATATTTCGTATATTTAGACCACAGAGCTTTTGTTTCCATATTCATTGGACGGAATGATTCTTTGTTATGAGGTTTGATATCATTAATGCAAACTCAGAATTTTGCTTCTAATTACAGAATGCCTGAATGTGTTTGTTCTGTCTCTTTGAAATTGTAGATTCATGGTTTCAGGTTGGTTTTGTTCTAACCACTGGGGTCAACAGCGCTTATGTACTGGGGTATTCAAGCGCTATCCTGGTACCTCTTGGATGGGTTGCTGGAATAAACGGTTTGATTGCTGCCACTCTTATCTCGCTCTATGCGAATGGTCTCATCGCTAAGCTCCATGAGTATGGAGGCACCAGACATATCAGATATAGAGATCTTGCAGGATATATCTATGGTATATTTCACAATGATTGTGCTATATGTATTGATACTAGGAGTACTACTCATCAGTCTCCCAGCTTATCTTATGTGAAATTCATTTGTATTCAGGCCGGAAAGTTTATTCTCTTACGTGGGTGCTGCAGTACATTAATCTTTTCATGATCAATACGGGATACATCATTCTTGCTGGTTCTGCGTTGAAGGTACCTGTTGATACTATTCAGTAATTATTAGGATTCCTGTGGTTGAGTTCACATATAGAGGGCAAGTTTGACATCTCTTAATCTCCATCCATGTGAAAGATCACTGTTATTACATCATTGTTTCATGGTTTAAAGAAATATGCAAAAAAGTAGGTTTGTAAACTTTCAGAGGACGAGCTCAACCAATTGATTAAATACAGCTTAGTCATGAATCCAGCACTTTCGACAAAAACTGTCTCTTGGTTTGCTATGTAAGACTGTCAACAGTCTTGCTGAAGTGATGACGGGCATGTCATTCATAAACTCTCGTGAATTGGAATTCGAATCAAATGTCTTACAATTTAATGAAATCACTTGAGTGTCTTCTGGATTTTGAACTGTAAATTTACTGTGCAGGCGGTGTATGTGTTATTCAGGGATGATGATGCCTTGAAACTCCCCTACTGCATAATAATTGCTGGATTTATGTGTGGGGTGTTTGCCATTGGAATACCTCATCTGTCAGCTCTCGGGATATGGCTCGGCATTTCGACAGTCCTTAGTCTAATATACATTTCGGTAGCCATCGTGCTTTCCCTTCAAGATGGTACTTAATTAATTTACGAATAAGCGTCTAACATGTTTGGTCTCATTGAACACGTCATTGTGAAGTTGATGAAATGACTGATCTTTATAATGTCACAGGAATAAGAAACCCCGCGAGAGACTATAGCATACCTGGAACAAAGATGAGCAAGATCTTTACAACCATTGGAGCAATTGCTAACTTGGTTTTCGCATTCAACACGGGAATGCTTCCAGAGATTCAGGTACATAAAAGTCACTGGTTCTCCGTTCCTTGAACCGCTAAAAGTTCATCACTCGCTTCATGCCTTTATTATATTTACAATCTTCAGCCATTCTCACTTTATGAATTTTGCGTCACGCGTAGGCAACAATCAGTCAACCTGTTGTTAAGAACATGATGAAAGCGTTGTATCTTCAGTTCTCCATTGGAGTTGTGCCAATGTATGCTGTTACATTCATCGGCTATTGGGCGTATGGATCCTCCACGTCTAGCTATTTACTTGACAATGTCTCTGGTCCAATATGGGTTAAAGCAATGGCCAACATCGCTGCTTTCTTGCACTGTATCATCGCTTTACATGTATGTATATTCTCGTTTAGCTTGTCTATGTTTCTTTGTCACAACAATCATATGTTATTCAGCTCTTTCGCTTCATTGATGTGTGCCTCTGATCCAGCTTTCTTATATCATGATCCATATTTTTACAGATATTTGCAAGTCCGATGTACGAGTACTTGGATACAAAGTTTGGCATCAAGGGAAGTCCATTGGCGATAAAGAACCTATCATTTCGAGTTCTTGTAAGGGGAGGATACCTGACAATAAACACGTTCGTCTCAGCTCTGCTGCCTTTCCTTGGCGATTTCATGAGTCTCACAGGTGCCATCAGCACATTCCCTCTTACGTTTATCCTCGCGAACCACATGTACCTAGTGGCGAAAAGAAACAAGTTGAATTCTCTTAAGAAACTGTAGCATTGGCTCAATGTGTCATTCTTTGGTCTCATGTCTGTTGCTGCAGCTATCGCTGCATTGAGACTCATAGCGGTAGATTCTAAGACTTACAATTTATTTGCTGATCTATAATTATGAATATATAATATGTTTCTCTCTGCTTGCCTCAGTTTTCCATAAATCAGAGATCGTAGTATTCTTGATCCTTATTCCTGTTGAAGATCAAATCCATTGGCTTTTGAAGCGAAAGACTACTTTATCGTTTCTTTCTCATGGAAAACATGGAATTATGCAACTAGTTGAGGCAAAAAGTCACAAGCTAATCAGTCATACAAAAAATACAATATCTTCTTTTTCATATTAAAATATAAAAGATTACGTGAAAGTATTCAAGGAATTGTATCAATCTACGCAACTATCAAAAAAAAAGAAAAAAGTGATGGAAAGTTTTTGAAAATTACAAAAATGAGAAATAACATACATTAAAATAGATCTAGGTCTAGCTATAGACTTACCATTAAGTGTTTCTTTTAAAATTTATTTATAATAAGTGCTATCGCACTTTTAAATTTACCATCTAGCTTTTAAAATAAATGCATGTTTTGTTAAAATTGATGAAATTAAGAACGATAGATTGAAGCAGCAAGATCCATGAAAGTTTAAAATCCAATATTCCATTCAAAACAAGGAATTCTCAAAATGCATGTTTGATTTAAAAACGTCGATCAATTTGATGCCCTTATCCGTCTATCAATCTCTTAATCTTCCTTTTTTTATGGAAAAGAAGAATTTATTCAATTGGCTAACAACTCACAATACAAAATTGAAGGCGTCGTGGAAGATGTTCTAATCCAAGCGGTCAAAATGTTTTTTGTTATTGATTTCTATGTCATTGATGCAAGATTCAATCCCTTTTATCTCAAACAACTCATCAAGTCTCATCCGGGATACGCCATTATTAGTATACCTAGTTGGTCATTAATTAGACCTAATCATCTTGATTAGGTGATAAAAATTAGGAAAAATTACCTCGAGATACCACTTAACAAAAAGAATTACAAATAAGTGTCATCCCTTTTATTCTTTCCAACCTGGTACACCACAACATTTTTTAAAAAAATCTTGCTTTCTTGATTCACGTCTCTTCTTGCTTTCTTTTTTCATTAAAAGAATTTGTTTTTTATTTGTTTGGATACAATTAGATTCTTTCCATAGTTTGGTATGCTAATGATGTTTTATTTTTCTTCTTCCCCTCACCATAAAAAATAATAGCATTGTCTCATGTCTCCATGTTCAAGCGATTTTTCCTACTATTCCTCATATTTATTGTCGTCATCGTTCTCATGTTTAGTTCATCGTCATCCTCATCATTAGTTCATCGTCAACATCATCGTCGATTCGCCATCCGATCATCATTGTTTGCAGTTCGTCGTCATCTTTGGTAGTTCGTCATTGTCGTCTAGTCATTACTTTGTCGTCGTCGTACTCAGTACGTTATTCTCGTCGTCGTCAATTCGCCGTTCTCGTCGTCGGACGGTAGTTGTTTCGTAGTCATTGGATTTAAAAATAATTGATTTAAGAAAATTTAATTTCGGATTGAATAATTATATTTGAGTAAAGGATCTCTTAATTGATTACGGGATATCTAGTGGAAATGAAATAATAATGGATATTTTGTGTAATTAAAACTGCATAAGGATATATATCAAGAATTTTCCCTAAAGATTAGTGTAAATTAATCACTTTCAGCATTATAAATAGAACTCATTTATAAGGTGTTTTTTACACATTTTAAATAAAAAAGCCTTTTTTTCTTTTTTTTTTTCGCTCTCTAAAATACGTCATATGAAATCTAATCGGATATGAATCCGTTCAACCTGGGAGAGCACTTTTTATATTAAAAAAAACACCATTTGTTGATGATTTTTACTAGAATTTTTGTGTGACATCGTTAAAAGAATAATTTTGTAATTTATTGGGATAAGAAGGTACTATTTCAAGAAATATTAGAAAAATATTGAGAAAATGATAATTTCGATGCAAAAACTAATCCCTCCAACTGTTGAAGGCATTATACTCACAACATTAAATTTTTTGGACAAGCATTACAAGAAATCAGAGAATTTTCTGAGGAATAAATTCTAACCGTCAAACAATTATTGACGGATTCTATCAAAAATAATAAAATTACCGACTAACTTAATTTGACGTCAGTATTTTCGGACAACTTGACGTAACCGTTGAAAAATGACTCACAGCTTAAATTTTCCGTCAAAAACTTACCAACGACTTACTAAATCCTAGGAAATCCTTTAACCGATATCCCCCAAAATCAAATCTGGATCTGGTATTCTAATTTACTTACGAGCAAAAACGACGGCACCTACAACCCCCTGCCTCTCACGATCTCCAACCGACTCCCACGCCTCTCCCAATCCACGGCATCGATCTCTGCCGTCGTCTCCCGCCACACCTCGGCCGCAAACAACGCCACCGCATACGCCCCCTGCTCGCCCCCTAAGAATATCACTCCGCCGTCGCCAAAATACATTCTGATGCCCTCCGTCGTCGCTCATCACTTCCGTCAACCGCGTCTCCGGCTCCGTCGATTTTGGATAAGGTGTTAGAGGAAGCTGTTGCTCAGTTCTATCCTAATGTCAAGTTCATAGGGCAAGTTCGCTGAACGTAAAAAAAAAATAAAAAATAAAAAGGGGGGGGGGAGTTGGTAGTTCATACGGCAAGTTCGAGGAATAATCTCGGTTATAGGTCGGGAATTCACATGTGATTAGTGACGTGTCTAGGTTCAAGTAGAAGAGCTATGGGAGCAGTGGAGCTACTTCTAGGCAGACTTCCAGCTTAGCATGTATATGTTGGATTTATATGTGTGCACAGGGTAAAAGCATAAAATTGCACAGACAAATATCTGGAATGCATAGTTTATGATGGCTAGTGGAAAGCCGTCGGACCGTCGGAAAATTTCCGACGGCTAGTCATGCCCATCGAAAAATTTCCGAGTCAAAAAACGTTATTTCCAACAAGCACTTTTACGGTGATCTTGTTTTCGTCAGAAAATGCTGTTTCCAATGACTTTTCGATGACTTATGTTTGTCCGGTAACGTCGTTATCAGTTTTGTTGTAGTGAAAGACTTCTATTCTTCACATGATAAGCATCAAATTTTGCATTAGCATTAACAAGTTTCAAACAATAAAATAGTCCTTTTTGATAAATGACTCAAAATATATGAGATTAAGGAATTATATTTAGTTTATTCTCGAGATTCCCTATGTTCCATATAAATTACGAGTATTTCACTATTATATACTATCATTATTCTATCGCATGAATACGAGGACTCGTTTCAATATCAAATAATGTATGGCCTTCTCACAACATGTATTCGTTTAAGTACGTAACTTAAACAATGATTGATGTGTTACGATAAATTTATCAAAAAAAATTACGTTTAATCGTAATACAACATGGATAAGACTTTGTTTCAACAATAACCAAAAGTCAAACATTGCAAAAATATTGGGACGGGAGGATAACTATGTATTTATATGAGCTTTCTTTCTCCCATCATAGTGATAAATTTATTTTATTAACATACAATTATAATATTCAACTAAAATATCATTAAGATTTCACGATAAATTATCATAATATAACGTCTACTAATACAACGACACAAATCAAACTTGTCTCAAAAATTATAAAAATCAAATTGTCGTATTCCCTCTATCCCATGAAAATTACAACTTAATTGATTTTTTATATTATTTCGTATGCGTTTTGACTATCTTTGTTTTATCATTAGACGACATAAAAACAAAAATTTTTTAGCCCAAGCTATACATAGAATAAGAAATATCATTAGTGTTTCATAAAAATTTTATAAAAAAATAAATAAATATTTGATCGTCCCATAAAATCGGTCAAAGTTCATGTCGACATGTGTATATAATCAATTTGTTGTAATTCTTATGGGATGGAGGGAGCAGGTTATATACTCTCCTCTGTTCCATAATATAGATAACGGTTTGATTCGACAAATAATTTATGTGTATTAAATTTGTGTGGATTTCGACGAAAAAAATATATTTTTTTATGGTAGTATGATTTATTGTACAGTTATGAGAGTACATAATGGATGTACTATAACAGATGATGATTGTTTTTATATTTTTAGGTTAAAAGATTATTGAATATGATATATTGGACTCTCTTTATCCCACAAAAGGATGCAACTGATTGACTTGACACGCGTGTCGATACAAAGTTCGACACAGATACAACGACAATTAAATGCACCTTTTTGTAAATTTATCATAAAATATCATTGATTGTATAAGTTAATGCTTCAATCTAATATATGTTATGCAATGATCAAACGTAATTTGATATAAAAACGAAACTTATATTCATACTTTGTATTTTATATTTTGTATTTTTTATATGACGAAAAAATATATTTTTTAAAACAATATAATAAAATAAATATTATTTGTATCATAAAACGCAATAAAAGGATTGGGAATAAGTGCAACGATGTGCGTAGTGAAAGTACGATAAAGTTTTAGACTAGTCAACTCGAAGTGGCCGCCAGATTGTTTTTGACAGCATTTCCAGAAGGTCAACCTGAAAACGAGTAGAGAGCAAACATCAGGCCCACCATTAACCATTAGCATATATTAGCAGCGTAGAAAGAATACTTTCGAGCATTTAATTCTCTATACTTCATAAAATCGAATCATTTTAAAGTAAGTTTACATGTTACTTCGAGTATTTATATGAGAAATTCTATCCTACGTTAAAGTCTCTCAATGTAGACTTTCTGCCTATATATCACTAATGAAATACTCCTAATTTTTAAGAAAAAAATACTTCATTCGTCCCATAATTATTGCAACATTTATTTATTTTGTATTATTTATATATCAAATCACGTATAATCATCCACAATATATATTGTGTTAAAATATATAATTTATATAACCATTAATATTTCATGATATAAATTTAAAACATTATAATCATTTTGGGACGAAGGGAGTAATTGTGAAAGAGATGCTATCAATTTTTTTTTCTTTTGTCATTATTTTGGAGGCTCTCTTAATGCAATTATTGATTTTTCATTGATCAAATATTTTTATGATAACTATCCAGAACCAACAAGTAGATATTACTAAGATGAATGACCATGTTATTTCTCATTATTCTTTCTGGTTTAAAATAAATATAAAATTTGATTTTTGTCATTGTTCTTCACACATTTTAAGATAATTCATTTTTATCTTAATAACGTAATAAAATTATGTTACTAACCTAAGATTAAAGCATGTAACTCAAACTATTACTCTCTCCGTTCAGAATTAGTCACAACATTGGGATATGTAAGCATAAAATTTGTTCTCGTTATTAATCGTTCGTAAGACGATCAAATATTATTTTCGTAAATTAATCGTGAAATAATAATGATAATTTGAGTGATGTAATTCAATCATGGATCAGTGACATAATTTTTTTATCCTATTAAGACGAATACAAAATTTTTAAAAATACGTATTAAATAATATAGTGATGATGAAACGTTGCTATTAACTTCATATAGAAAAGAGTGATAGTGCTATGCGAATTTTTATAAAAATGATGATTGATCGTTGAAATGTAATGTACTTCCTCCGTGTCAAAATATAAACAATGGTTGTTCACATAGAAAAAAAGTTCACGATGTTACGAATGACCCGTGAGATGATCAAATGATGTTTTTTTAATAAGTTTATCGTGAGACATTAAAAATAATATAAGATATAAATTATTATTTATAAAAAAAATAATGTATAAAAGTACATCACGTTGTTTATATATGAAACGGATCTAGTATTTTTAATAAGATGAAGGATTATGAAATATCGGAGCAAATTTCAGAAGATAAATTGTCAAATTTCAACGCAAATAGGTTTTGACCCATCACAGGTCAGACAAACCAAAGTCATCGAATTCCAAATCAGACAATCGAGCACTTCTTTCATCTGTCCACACTACAATCGCTGACCCAATTAACTTTCAAACCTGTACTCCTCATCAGTGTCATCTCACCCAACTCCTCTCTCCACCTCCCAAAATGGCCCCACCGCTCCTCGCCGCCGCCATCCTCTTCCTCTTCTCCGGCACCGTCGTATTATCCACGGTGGCCACGCACTGCCCTCCGTGCGGCAACACGACGGTGCCGTATCCCTTGAGCACTGGCTCCAACTGCGGCGACCAGGACTACAAGGTCCAGTGCGACGCGGGGACGCTCAAGTTCCCTACCGCGAACAACAGTTATGTGATCAGTTCGGTGGATCCGGACACGCAGAAGATCGTTATCGAGCCTGCTGATTTCGAGCCTGGTCGGTGCATCACTGACGATATCACCTCTGTGGGTAATGAATTTGATCTGATCCTACTCGTTTTTACAATTAGATTACGAACGAACAACAGTTATGTGCATGCTCGCCGTGTGAAAAATGATTTCTACAGTAGCGCTTATTTGAATCGACTAGTTGATGATCGGTTGTGTGACATATAGCACGTACGGTGTTTGATTGAAATGTAAATGGCCTGCATATTGACTTTTGCAACAAGATCAGGATCATTTTCCAATAATCAAGAATAGACGAGTTTATCAATGATCTGCAAATACTTTTGCAAGGAGTTCAGGAACCACCTAGAACTCAATTCATGTGTAACACCTATACGGTCATCAGGTTATGAACTCATCATGTTTGTACGAGAAACTTTCAAACTTATGATAAGAGATCCATCGTGTTCTTTGTATTTTGACACACAATTTTCGATTACCTATAAGGAGTTTCTTACTTGTTGCAATTACCAGGGGTTCAGCTCAACAGCACACTACCGTTCAACATCACCGGGGACAACACGATCATGTTCCTCAACTGCACTGAGACACTTCTCCGGTCACCGCTCAACTGCTCCTCCAACAGCCTCTGTCATGTCTACATCAACAACACAGACGATGCGGCTGCCTGTGAGAAGGCGCCTATTTGCTGCACGTTCCGTGCTGGAGGGTCCACAACGTCGTACTCAATAACTGTGAGACAAGCAGGGTGCCGGGCATACAGGAGCTTTGTTGACCTGGATCCAAGCCTCCCCGTGAGTAAGTGGGGAAACCCGGGATTGGAGATCCAGTGGTTGTTGCCTCAGGAGCTGGAGTGTACTTCCCAGGCTGATTGTGCTTCGGATGGAGGGAACTCGACGTGTAGGGTGGATCCTAGTAACAGCGGGGTCAGTAGGTGTTATTGTATCTCTGGATTCTTCTGGGATGCCATAGATGGAATCTGTGCTCGAAGTAAGTTTCTCTTTGCCCAAATATCTTCCCCAAAATCAGTTTATCAGTAGTGCATGGCTTGATGTGTGATGTGAGTGATTTATCAGAATCAGCGAAAACCCGACTTAATCAGGCATATAAGCTTGTTTACTATATCAAAGCTTGATGAGATGAGTCACTTCAGATGGGTCGATCCAGCTTGATTGATGACGTCCACTCCTATAATTGTTCCTGTAACTCCTTGAGACACATCATTATTTTTTTCTCCACATCTGCTGTGTTTGGTGAAATGGTGCATACCTGTGCGTTGAAGCTAGAACAATAATTAGATTTGTGGCATGGTATTGATCATGCCTCTACACAAAGCTCATAAGATGGCTCCCTTGTATTTTAGAACATAACAGATTCATTATTTGATTTGCAGATTCTACATGCCAGGATCCAAGCGGCTGTGGAGGCTCAGATAAAGCTGCTCTAATTGCAGGTAGGCTTCAAGCCTCTTGCCTATTTCGAGATTTGATACTTTGTTTTCTTAAAATTGTGCTAAGTTTATTTATGCTATGTATGTGGACATGACATTGGTGAGTTAAGCTTATACCAACTTGATCAATCATATGTTGAACGTAGTCGTCTATACTAGCCATCGAAAGTGAAAGAACTTAGTCTGCATTCACATCATGATATGGCTGCAGAAGGATGAATGAATTCTTCTGAATCTGTGTTTCTCATTTCTTTCTCCTTATCCGTTGTGCAAAATTGATCAGCCACAAAAATTTTCCATGGCATGATCGTGCTTAATTCTCGTTATGTTCTGTAGATGTTCTTTGGCTCTGAACAGTAATTTGTCCTGATGCAGGCTTGACCTCTGGCATTGGAGCTGCCTTACTTGTCGCAGCTCTTGCGATCTTCTTCTTCAAACGCCAAAGAATGATGAAAGAAGCCAGAGAACGCTTAAAGAGAGAGCGGGAAGAGATCCTCAATTCCAGTGGTGGAAGAACAGCGAAACTGTTTACAGGAAAGGAAATTAAGAGAACCACAAACAACTTCTCGAGGGATAGATTGCTGGGCGCTGGGGGATACGGGGAGGTCTATAAGGGGTTTCTAGATGATGGCACAGTGGTCGCGGTCAAGGTTGCCAAAGTCGGCAATGCCAAGGGAACCGATCAGGTCTTGAATGAAGTTCGCATCCTGTGCCAAGTCAATCACAAAAGTCTAGTCGGTTTGCTTGGGTGCTGTGTCGAGCTCGAACAGCCTCTTCTGGTATACGACTATATCCCAAATGGCACTCTCTTTGAGCACCTACATGGCCTGAGGCCTGGAGGCCCTACCTTGTTATCTTGGTCATATCGGCTCAGTGTCGCTTATCAAACAGCGGATGGGCTAGCTTATCTCCACTCATCAGCTCTGCCACCTATCTACCACAGAGATGTAAAGTCATCCAATATCCTGCTCGACGACAAGCTCAATGCCAAGGTCTCAGATTTTGGGCTATCCCGGTTAGCCCAAACGGACATGAGCCACATCTCGACATGTGCACAAGGGACCCTGGGTTACCTCGACCCAGAGTACTACAGGAACTACCAGTTGACAGATAAGAGTGATGTTTACAGTTTCGGAGTTGTGTTGCTGGAGCTTCTGACATCCCAGAAAGCCATAGACTTCAACAGAGATGCTGATGACGTTAACCTGGCCATGTATGTTCGCAGGTTGATGGAGGAGGAGAGGTTGATGGATGCCATTGATCCTATGTTGAGGGACGGGGCAAGTAATCTCGAGATCGATACCATGAAGGCATTGGGGTTTCTTGCGATGGGATGCTTGGAAGAACGTAGACAAAACCGACCTTCCATGAAGGAAGTAACCGAAGAGATTGAGTACATTATCAGTATCTCAAAAACGAAAGGCGAGGAGAAGAGAGGGACTCCTTAGGGAGCCTGGTCGAAGACAGAAAACAAAGTTTTTCACACAGTGATTTTGTTCTTACAACTTCTGAGTTCTGAGATTGTGTGCATTTATCAGTGTCTGTTGACTGCTATTGCTCTTATGCATCATATTTACCTGGATGCTAGTTCTCTCTTCTATGGACTACCCGTTCGGCACCCATGAAGCCGCAGTTTATAAATATATGCCTGTACTTGACTGCTTGGGATTTTGCACCTGATAGTACATGACTATGTCATCAGTGAAATTTTCATGTTGGACACACTAATATTTTGATCACGGGGATGCTTATTCTTAAAAATAATGATTATATTATTATAAATAGCTCTGACAATAAATTAAACTAGTTTTGAAAACATAAAAGATTAGTTTAACTTATAGAATCACTCACTCATAGCTCTAGAGCTAGTCCAACATATATAACCAGAACAAGTACGGGTAGCATATGGTCATCGAGGGTATGTTGAATGGTGACGATATCTCTAATCATCGAACTGAATATTTCTCAAGTAGAAGTGGCATATTGTCATTTTCTTTTTATTTTCCCTTTTCCACTTGTTTTCTTTGAAGCTTCTGTTTTCCATCAAACCTCACTGACAGAGAGAGTCATCCACTTTGCGGTCCATCAACCAACTTCAACACGCCGCAACCACCTCGATTCGTACCGATCCGATCCCACCTCGTCGGATTGCGATGTCCGATGCGCTCATTAATGGCGTCGCCGGCGCCGGAGGCGGAATCATCGCTCAGCTCTTCACCTATCCTCTCCAAACAGTGATTTCTCTCTCTCTTAACTCGATCTTGATTTCCATTTTGGGGTTGAAATTCCATGGCAAGAGGATTCTACTTCGGTGTTGTGATTTTGTTCGTGTCTGAATCAAAATATTCAACTACAACAACTCTGATGATACTATCAGAGGTGTACACATTCTTTTGTTCTAAACAATAGAGATTGTGTCCTGATATTTTTGGATCGAAATTGACGTAGGTTAATACGCGGCAACAGACAGATCGAGATCCGAAGAAGGAGGAGAGAGTTGGGACTTTGGAGCTTATGTGTAGTGTAATTCACTTTACTGTTGGATCTGATGATGAGATTTCACTTTTTTGGGGTACGAACTGGATTCTGTTTTGGCGTGTCGGTGTTGGTGATGCGTGGAATTGATTGTTTAGGTTGTGAGAAATGAAGGATGGGGGCGGTTATATGGTGGATTGACGCCATCACTGGTTGGCACCGCTGCTTCTCAGGTTACCGACTGCTCGTTTTTCAGCTCATTGTTGTGTTGCTTTATGGTTCCGTAGCACGAGCCCATTTACTGTGTTTGTATGTTGGGTTGGGGATGTCGACTAAAGTCTAAACCATTTGAAGCCAATAAAACAACAAAATCAAAAATTTGTCCCTAAACATGCGGTTGATCGTGGTAACAACGGCATCTTTTGCCTTTGTCTTGTGTAATGCGTCTTCTAATTTTATCGTACCTTGACTGCTCTGCTCCACGACCATCCTTTTGTTCAAAACGCATACCACTATTAGATTTTTCTTAATCCCTTTTGCTGCTTTTATGATCCGCATCACTGTTGTATCCCACATTTCATCTGCACTCCCTTCTAATTTATGAGTATTTTCTATTATCCTAGATCTATTTTGCTTCGCTTTCCTTTTCAATAAAATAAAATAAAATAAAAAGAAGAAGAAAAAGAAACCTATTTTGCTCATTTCCCTTGAAGTCCCATGCCTCTGAAGTCCCATGCCGGAGGCTGTCGTAGGCGTGCAAATTGAATATGAATATCAGTTCAAACCAATTTGAATATAGAAATAGTGAGAAAAGATTGCTCCCATGGAGGACAAGTAATTTCAGAAATTTTTCCCAATAGAGTTAAGCTTTAATACATGAGGGAATTTTCTTATAAAGAAATTCGTGAATATTCTAGAGTTGCTAAGGTGACAATAATATTGAAGATTAGCTAGGAACTAGTAATATCATTTAGGACATGAAATAAACATGGGCTATATTTGTTGAATTAAGAGGAAATGTAAAATTGTATTGTTAATCAACGAGATGTACAACATATATATAGGGCTGAGCATAAATCTACAAGGAAACCATATAAGATGGAATCCTTAATAATGGAAACCCTATTTAATAATGATAAAACTTCTTATTCTCAACACTCCCCTTCAAGTTAGGGGATATGAATCAAACATCCCCAACTTCCTACATAAAATCTCAATTCTACTTCCTTTCAATACTTTTGTGAGTATATGGGCCAACTGATCCTCAAATCTAGTATGCTGCAGCACAAGTTGATTATCTGCACCTTCTCGCGAACAAAGTAACAGTCCACTTCAATATGTTTAGTCCTTTTATGAAAAAATGGCATTAGTCGCAATGTGAATAACAACTTGTTGTAAGCCACTTCAGTTTGTACCTCCCAAACTGAGCTCAAACAGTAATGTTGTAAGCCAAAGCAGCTCACTAGCCACATGCATTATTGTTCGTTATTGCTCGATACTCAGCCGCTACACTAGATCTTGACACAACTTCAGGTTAAGAAAACACAATAACCTGTAGTGGATCGTCGATCAATAGAACAACTTGTCCAATATGCATTAGAGTATCCACTACATTCATATGCCCTTGGTTCTTGAATTACAATCCTTGACCCTGAGCCTTCTTCAAGTATTTTACAATCCATAGTAATGCCTCCAAATGAGTAGTACGTGGCGCGCTTATGAACTGGCTTAGCATGCTTACCACAAATGAGAAATCTGGATGAGTGACGATAAGATAATTTAACTTGCCCTGCCCACTAACTGTTTATATTTAGCTGGTTCGTGCAGAGACTCCCCGTGTTCTGCATCTAATCTCACATTAGGATCCATGTGGGTATAAGCAATCATTGCTCTTAAAAAAACCAACCTCCTGCAAAATATCCAAGACATATTTTGTTGAGATAGTGAGATGCCCATATGTGAGTAGGCCACCTCTATCCCAAGGAAATTATGAAGTTGTCCTAGATCTTTCGTGCTAAATTCAACTTTCAGAAAGTACTTGAGACGCAAAACACCTTCAGAATCTCTTCTTGTAATGATGATGTCATCTACATAAATAATCAAGAGAACATAACCAGCAGTTAAAGAGGAGCTGAATACAGAACGATCCACCTTGTAGCGCTTTAGACCAAAGCAAATAGCTGCATCGCTAAATCGATTGAACCATTTTCATGGAAATTGTTTGAGACCGTATAACGTATTCCGAAATCTACATACAAGATTCTTCCTCTAAGCAACAAATCCAGGTGGTTGATCCATATACACCTCTTTAATAAGGTCTCCATGAAGAAAGACATTCTTTACATCAAGCTGATGAAGATGCCATCCAAATCCTCCCGCTAAAGAAATAAAAACATGAACTGATGGAATTTTGGCTACCGACAAGAAAATGTCATCATGGTCAACACCATAAGTTTGAGTATAAACCTTAGCAACAAGACAAGCGAAAGATGACAGAAGATACTTGGTAGCTTGTTCGTTTTCCTACTGATAAACAAATTGATGGGTGTCGTTGGGTTTGTACTATGAAGCATTTACCGGATGGATCTGTGAGTCTTGTATTGAACTGCTCGATTGTGTTTTATTGCTGGGTTTTAAATTAAGACTTGAGATAAAAGGCTCAATCTTAGTTGATTTACGTTCATTAACCAAGATAAAAGCTTGCACAGGAGTAGACATCCGAATACTTATTACCACCTGAAGCTCTTTTCACTCCTAAGGTACAGCTTGAGGAACTATTATAGGATCCGATTTCTTCTCGTAACCCAACTAGTGATGGGATGATCGGCAAGTTAGGAACTAGTAAAAATTCCTCAACATCAAGTTCCGATGGTTGAATCCATGTTGGGTAATAGGATTGATCCTCAAAGAAAGTAACATCCGCAGATACAATGAAATGACGACAATGTGGACTATAACACTTGTACCCTTTCTCTGTACGAGAATAACCCATGAAAATGTATTTCTCAGCTTTAGGATCCAACTTATCTCCTCCAGGACCGAAAGGATACACAAAACATACACAATCAAATACTCGAATTGGTAAGGAAAACATAATCCTATCAAGATTAAGAGTAGAGAATGAGATGCTATCACGAAGTACACTTGACGGAAGACGACTCATAAGATAGCCTACGGTAAGAACAATAGGGCCCCAAAATCTCTTCGATAAGTGCATGTGAAACATGAGACATCGAGCAACATCTAACAAATGATGGTTCTTCCTCTCAGCAACATTGTTATGCTTTGGAGTATAAACACAAGATGCCTGATGTAGAATTCCGTGCTCCTGAACAAACGATATAAAACCTGAAGACGTAGAAAAATATTCTGTCGGTACAAAGGCACTGAATGCGTGTTTGATATTGAGTAAGAACCTCATAATAAAATGTATGAAAGGAGTCAAACACAGCAATACGATCGTTGATCAAGAATGACCTAGTCATGCGGTTGTAATCATCAACAATGATAATGAAGTATCAAAATCTAGATAAATCATTAACTTGAGCAGGATCCCATACATCAGAGTGAACTAACTCAAAGGGCCCCATTCAAAGGGTAACTGTTAGAGTTGTCGTAGAAGTGCTCGGGTCATTGAAATCTAATATGCGAGGAAAAAAGATGTAGTTTGACGGAGTTCCAGGAACAAATACAAAGCGCCGAGCGTAGGCCTTGCCCACGCCTAGGCCCGGGCTGTTCTATCCAGGCATAGAACGAGGAAATCTTGTATTGCACCCGGGGGCAATCAGGGGTCACGTTCGGGGCCGGGTCCATTTGATAGGCCAAGACGTGATTTGGGTTGGTGCGAGATGAGTTAAAGATTTGATCCGAGATTGGTTTATCTCTTTATTTATGAGTGTATAAATATGTACGTATCAAATTTATTGAGATGAAAATCTCAAGTGGGGTTTCATAGAGATTGTGAAAGGATTTCTATGAGATTTGAGCGAAACACATTTTGAGATTAAGTTAGTTGAGAGAGACAATATAATCGTGTGATTCGATTAGTAATTATTTCTTGTGGGGATTTTGCCCACGTTAAATCTCATGTGTTGTTGCTTTAATTCTTGTTTGTATTGGTCGTTGTTTTATTATCGTATTTGGATTCATCGGATTCTCAGGTTGAATTCGTAACAAGTGGTATCAGAGCCCATGGTTCATCGGGCAGTGCAGGCGAAAACATAATATGTGGGAGAAAGATGCCAGGTGTTGTGATGGGTAAGCAGGCCTAGAATGTGGAAGTTCTAACCGCATAGGAGGAAGATACCTCTCCACAACAAAAGAGACAGGCAAGCCTGGAGCGTTGGGCAAGGTGGCCTGAAGATGGTGGGCTTAGGTGGTGCGCAAGAAGGAAGATCTCCAACTGGTTGCATCGTCCATCTACAAAGTGGGTTGATCAAATTCACACGTGGCCCAGTTCAAATATGTGGGTAAAGGAGACCCATGGATTCAGGCTTAAGGGGGAGTAAGTTGGTGATGTGGATGAACTCACACATATGGGGGAGATTGTTGAAGATATGTGATGAGGTAAGGTTTATCTGCATTGATCGTGGAGAAAAATAAAGAGTAAAATATATATGTGAACTGTCAATAACCTATAAGCTTAAGCTCTTGGGTTAAAAGTTATGTCAATTCACATGTGTATTCTGTTCAGGTCTAGTTTGGGTGTTGGATTCTCCTCTTGGGCTCTCCTCTGAATCCCTATAATTGGTATCAGAGCTCTAGGTTGCATCACGCAGAGGAAAGTGTGGATCTTTGGAGGGAAAGATTGGATCTTTACGATAAAGGTTGGATTTTTGATAAAGATTGTAGCTTTTGAGAGTTGGCAAGTTGTCTAGATGAGAAGATGGTGAATACGATGAAATTCGAGATCGAGCCGTTCGATGGGAAGAGGAACTTCAACATCTGGCAGAGTACGATCAAGGATGTTAGTCCAGCAGGGGCACTTAAATGCGAAAATTTCGTTCATATGAAGAAGGAAGATTGAGAGGAGATGGAAGAGAAGACGACAACTACCATTCGTTTGAGTCTCGCGTGGTCAAATACCAGTTTTTGTTGGAGACTTCTCCCAAGATGTTGTGGGAGAAACTGGAGAAGATTTACTTATCGAAGTCGTTTTCAAATAGTCTATCATTGTAGATTGATCTGTATGATCTGAAGATGAAGGAAGCCACAAATTTCAACGATCACTTGTTTGAGTTCAACAAGTTGGTGGCTCAGTTGACCAGTTTAGAAGTGAAGGTAGACCTAGAAGATCAAGCGTTGATCTTATTGAAATCGCTTCCAAATTTTTATTTTGCGCTCAAGACTACCTTGTTTGTTAGGATATACAATTTGAAGGTTAAAGATGTGATTTCTACGGTGCTTGATGTGAGTTAGTTGAACCCGATTCCGATCAACGAAGGAGAAGGCTTAGAAGCGAGGTCCAAATCCACAAGGAGGACGAAAGACAAGACTCAGATGGAGTGCTAAAACTGCCTTAAGATGGGGCACTTCGCGATGGTGTTCGAAGAACAAGAACAAAAGGAGAAAATCGAGTTCTGCGAATGTTGTAGAAGGGAACCATGATAGCAATGGAGAGCTCGGTATGGTGAAACATGCAAGATCCTTAGAATAGGTACAATGAAGATCAAGATGTTTGATGAGACTGTTCAAACCTTATGAGGTGTCAGATTTGTTCCAAATGTGAAAAATCTGATCTGGCATTATGCTGGTGCGAGATCGATACAAGATTTGGCCTGAGATTGATTTATATCTTTTTATTTATGAGTTTATAAATGGATATGTATCAGATTTATTAAGATGAAGATCTCAAGTGAGTTGTCATAAAGATTGTGAGAGGTTTTTTATGGGATTTGAGCGAAACACTTGGTGGGATTGAGTGAGTTGAGAGAGACGATATAATTATGTGATTCGATTATTGGATTGTTTCTTGTGGGTGTTTTTCTCCCAATAATCGGGTTTTCCTCACGTTAAATCTCGTGTGTTGCTGCTTCAATTTTTGTTCGCATTGATCGTTACTTGATTATGGTATTCGGATCCATCGGATTCTCGGATTGAATTCATAACGATAACGAAGTACCAAAATCCTGATATTCACGTATTATTTGATTAGGTTGGTTGTGAATATCTTAGGATTAGATAATTTGTGAGTTAGAAGTACGATCCTTCTTCATGAGAGAGTGCAAAATAGTCATCATCTTATCAATTAAATGAACGATGGGAGCATGAATTAGTCGAACTAATTCGACTGATCAATTATAGAAGACATCACCAACCTAAAATAAATGTATCAAGGGGGCTTAAATTATAAGGGTTCCGCTGGAACGAGGGCACCGATGGTCTTAAACAAGTGTACATGTATAACGTATTGAAAATCCAATCGCAATGATTTTCCATTATTTATTGATCTAAATGTATGAATTCTTGTCTACATTTTCTTATGATACAGGGCGTGTACTATTATTTCTATCAAGTATTTAGAAATAAGGCTGAAGCTATTGCACTTGACCGCAGGAAGAAGGGAGCTGGTGATGGATCAGTTGGCATGTTCTCCTCACTCCTTGTGGCTGCTCTATCTGGGTGATTTACATTTTATCATAATAGCTTGGATCTAACCTAAACCTAAAGATTTAATGTGGTTAGTTTAATCTAGTTTATAAGAATTTTCAATTGGTTGGATGCTTGACATTATGCTTAAATGGCTCTGGCATTAACCAATTTGCTACACTGCCATTTGCAATGGCACTTGCAATTACATATGTTAATGTATGGTAAATCGATTATAGAAGTTGATACAGGGTAGTGCAACCCTAACCAACAAAATCTCCCTTCCGTGCAGTTATATGCTCCCTCCATCCCACAGTATATGTAATGGTGTCACGGAATAGTATGTCAAGATAAATTTTGACTTAAGTAGCGGGTTGACGGGACATCAGTTTTATAAGTTTCCTCCTCACGTCACCGCCTAATGGCCTCGGCCATCACATAGGCCTTTTAGAGGCTATCTGATGATTCCGTGTAGGCTTTTTGACAACTAAGCACACTATTATAGAACAAAGGACAGTAAAATGACTTGACTTGAATAAGTGTGGTTTATCAAACCGAAGTTGGTTCCTTTTGCACTAAAACTAAAGTTGCATTCTCGCTTCCTTGAATCAATGTTTAGGTGCGTAAATGTGCTGCTAACAAATCCAATATGGGTGGTGGTTACTCGGATGCAGGTAAATCCGTAACTGAGAGCAACTTTATGTTTTAATTTATGGTGGCAGTAGCATTATATACTCTAGATAGTTCGCATTCATCTAGCTTGGTGTGCCTTACAAGTTTTGAGGTTGTGCTCCAATTTCTTTTTACATGAGTTAAAATTTGGATGCAACATAAATTTGCACTTTTTTTTTTTCCACAAAAGCTAATGATGTGTGCCCTGTGAGGCTAATTTCAATTTATTTTACTCCATGCTTGTCACCAGTTCATGTCGGGCCCTTTCTTATTGTAGATTTCAGTCTTCCTCATGGGAAGACATAAACGTGCAAGAACAGAACAAGAAAAACTTAGTCCTATAATATATCTGAATATTGGACCAGTCTATAAAAGAACTGCTGCTAAGTGTTTGAAGGGATCTTCTCTACATGGATCCAAGTTGCAAGGTTATATAAATTGGCTGGCCACGATGATCAGGGTATTATGGATAAGTCCCATCAGAAGCGAACTCAAGATGAACCCATCATCGTGGCTACAATTTTAACACTGCATTAATTCAACCCCAATTGGCTGCACAGCCTGCCGTAATGGTAGCAGCCTAAGCATCAAAAGTTATCTAGCAACAGCTCTACCTGTAACGGAAGGAAAAAAAAATTAGGAGGCAGCAAAAGGTCATTGATGAGGCATGACTAGCGGCTTTATTACCCAGAAGCTTGTAGATCCTCCTCGGTTTTGTGTCTGTAGGTTTGCTAAACCCTATCTATTTATTCAAGAAACCAAACCTTCAGTGTAGTGTTGCATTTGTGAAGAGTTGAAAACAGAAAGTTTTATCATTTACAACGTGGATTGTCTGGTGATTTGCTATGTAGCATCCACACGTATCTTTAAAATGTTGGCCAGTGTGAACATGAGAGATTAGTTTCTCTGTCTCCCAGTGTTAACTCTCAAACGAGAATATATGCTTGTATCTCGCTGCCTCAAAAAAATTCTGGTTCTGTATAACCACTTCTCTTGTAAAAAAGTTCTATCTATTTGTTTTATGGTTTGAGCCTAATTTCACCGACATTTTTCAAGCTTACTGCATATCTAGATTTCTGATTCGTTTGGGGCATCTGAGTATATTTGTTCGCTCTGCTTCTAATCCATTGGTTGTGCTGTATTCTTATTTGCATTTTTGTTGGATATTCATCCTTTAGACCCACAGAAAACTTTCAAGGAATAACCAGCAAGCTGAGGCTTCAAACATCCGAGAGGCAGCACTTCTTGCTGATGTGGAGCCCCCACCTTACGGAACATGGCATGCGGTATGCTGTCTGATGGAAAATCTGCGCCTTTAAAATTACATGATAAATATTTGTGTTGTTATGTTGTGGCAACATTTTATTTGCGTTAATTCTTGCATATAAATGGCGCAAGTTTGTGTGCGGGAAAATTTGCAAAGAGTCTAATGGTAGTACCATGTAATGTTTTCGTTGAACTGTAAACAATGTACTTGACGTGTGATGTGAAAGACCATTTGAAACTATTTTGGAAATGTTTTCTACTATACGTTGTTCCTTCCCATTTCCAATAAGTAGGATAATTTCTACTAAGCATGACAAGGGTGTCGTCCATACATCAAACGTATCCTCCTCCTTCACCTCTATGGGTTTAGAATTCAAGGCACTACCCTGCTTGGATTATCTTTTCGAATCTCTGGGTTTGGAGTTTGATGCAGCTGATGCAATAGCTGCTCTTCTCTTCTATGTGGGCCATGGCCTGTCTTGGTTGTGCAGCTCTCCATTTCATTGTACTTCTTTTAATATTCATCTCGCATCATCAATAACAGCTAAATGTATCTCTCCTATGACTCTTTACCTATAGATACAAGAAGTCTTTGATGAAGCTGGCGTATTGGGCTTTTGGCGAGGAGTATTCCCGACATTAATCATGGTATGTGATCTATTATTCTTTGGATACATCAACGGCTAGTCTTTGATTTCATGCTGCTTCTGCAGGTTAGCAATCCCTCCATACAGTTTATGTTGTATGAAACTCTTCTGAAAAAACTGAAGAAGAGGCACTCGTCAATTAAGAATGGTAGCACTCAAGTAACTGCATTCAAGGTTCGCATCTATTCATGACATACTGCTTTGTCTTGTCTTTTTCATTCTCAGAAACATAGGATAGGAAATGCCTCTCCTTTCTGTAATATTTTTGCCTCTTTCCCCACTCTTCGGTTGTTTTGTGATCACCTTCTTCAAAGTGCTTTTATGCAGTGTTCTAAAAAGCGTTTTAAGCTGTCATTTAAATGTAATCGGTCAGGGACCGCTCCCATAACTCATAAAGGGGTTACATTAAGCGTTTTGACCGAATACTAGGTGTGTATTAGATAAAAATGCTGAATCGCAGCTTGAACAATGTTTAAACATCTGGAAAAAAATAATTAAAGTTACCACGCTAGATTTTTATTTTTGATTTTTTTAAAACAACTTGGAGTTTACAAGACATAGTTTCGGTTTACGGTAATTAAACTTTGTGAAAGGTAAAAAATATTTCTTAATAAAAATAATATTTAGTCTTTAGTTTAAGATTTGGTATTAACCTTTGAAATTCCATAATAATCTATACTTGTTTTACGTACATCTTTTTATTCATAGAATATTATTCATCTACTATTAGTGAATAAACTAAATAATGAAAATCGATTAATTCGTTTAATCCACCATGTAAACCGTTTTATTATTTGGTCATGGACCGCTCGAGTAATGACAGTGCTTTTTAGGACATAGCTTTTATGTTTTGAGGCACCCAGATTTTCGCCCTTTGATCAACTAGAGTTCTGTCTATTATTACCTCAATTGCTTATTCGCCCATAAGTGATTTTGGTGTAGTTTGCTATCATAGATATTTCTTCTTGGAGCTGTAGCAAAACTTGGAGCAACTGTTGTCACATATCCCCTTTTGGTTGTTAAGGTAAGATCTCAGCTTCAATATTTTTTATTTTTTATTTTTTGAAAGGTAGCTTCAATATTTTTTTGATGCTCCAAAGAAATGGTGACTTGAAATGGTTGTTTTGGCTGTGCCAATCATCGACTAAATTTGTTTGACAATCAACATGATCAGACATTTTATGATTGCTAATGACATAAAACCATTATTGTTGATTGGTACTGTATTACTAACTGGTTCAAATAGTAAAAACGTAAAACAGGAATCAAAACAGAAAGTGGGTAACAAAAACCTGAAAATGTTACATCAAATATAGCAATTATTGCAATATGGGGTATTGAATACCATCTTCAGGGAAACAAAAACAGAATCGGTCATCGCTTTTCTGATTTTCAGCATTTCACTTTCATTGTTTCAGACTAGGAAACAGAACAGATACAAGAATAAGAAAAGAAGTTGAACCAATCATGGCCTTTGTTAATGAAAAGCCACATAGTGGTTAAAATCTTTTGCTTTTTTGTTGGATTATTGACTGAAATTGTGTAATATTTCAATCGTAACAGTCTAGGCTACAAGCAAAACAAGGTAGCACTGGAGACAAGCGGCTTCACTACAAAGGTTTGCATTGCTATTTTGAATCTCTCCTTTCCCCCTTTGAAAATTTTGTTTATTTTTGTTAGCATTTTTGTGGGCCTCTTTTCTTGGAGCAGTGGGAAATATTCTATTCCCTTTGTCCCAAATAAATTACGACACATTAGTAAATATAGATGTCTCATAATAATTTCATTGTTTCCTAAATTGACAAGGATTCTTCTTTAGATAAAAGTTCAAAATATTTTTATTTTATGTTGCATCATCCTCACCATCATTAATTTTTTTTCCTCCACTAACTCGCAATTTATTTCCCACACTCGCAAGGATAAATGAGTAAAATTTCCACAATCAACACATGTTTATAATCGTGCCAGGATAACTCTTCTCAATTTTTGTGGGATAGAAGGAGTAACTATTATGTTTCCCTTGTAACTGTGGCTCTCTGTTATATATGTTACATACCTGCTCTATGGTTGTCAAGCTTAATCAAAGTACTTTATCTACTTGCTTAGTTCTTAGATCACTTCTATATTTGTACCAGCAGAAATGTGAGCAGAAGTTTGATAATGTTCCTACTGATTTATGGGTTATCCAAGTGACCACTAGAAATTCTCATTGCTCAGTGAGTTCCTTCTGCTTAAAAAGTATAATTCCTGCTCAGAAAGACGTAATGTAGGGGTTAGATTTCATTTGGAAGATTCCAGTTTCTTTGAATTGTCCTTAGCGGTAGAATCTGTCAGCAATCTTCCTCAGAACAACTATAAGAATAAATAAAATTCATGCTTGTATTTAATGTACAGGTACTGCAGATGCTATCAGGAAGATGATCCGCTACGAGGGTTTTTCTGGATTCTATAAAGGCATGAGCACGAAAATCATGCAGAGTGTTCTTGCCGCAGCAATTTTATTTATGGTCAAGGAAGAGCTAGTGAAAGGGGTGACATTGCTGCTTGCAAAGGATACCAGTAAGAACACTTTGAGATGAAGACAACCCAGAATGTAAAGATCTCTTTCTCCTTCAGGTATCGGCAGCCAAATCTATTGACGAATATTCTTTTAAGTATTCAGAATGCATATGGCAGGCTATATCGTTGAAGTGATCCAAGATGCAGAACATTAGTCATACTCATTGTTTAGATATAGGTAATGGTAGATATGTAACATATTGTGAACATGCGGTGTCCATGACCTATTCATAAAAGATTGAGAAACCTGAAATGCTATGAATGTAATAGGTTCAATGAAATTGATGATTGCCTACAACTATGTATCATGAAAGCTGCACACTGGTGGGAGCAGCCTGCTTGGACTACTCTGCGCTGTTAATATGCAACAAAGTGGAGCACTTGTTAAGGCTTGTATTTATCCTGGCAGGGTATACAAGTTTATGGTTTTACGTTGTTTGAGGTTCATTCTTGAGCAAATATTGAATACCCAGAAGCAATGTTGGCACGACTACATTGTGTTGCTAATCTCATTATATGATCTCACCGACTTGATCCCCAAGATCATGTCCGCTGCTCCAAGTACCTTCATGTTATTAATTCTGATAGAATGGCACATTCAATTTCATTGCAAACTCATTCTTCTCATTGAAGGGTAGCATGGTACTGCAGTGTGTCTACTTATAAAACTTGACCAAGGGACTGATAGTTAGACTAGCTTGTACACAAGGTTCTTAGAGAAAACTATTCAGCAAAGCAAACCAGCATCATACTGGTAATTAAGTTTAACTAGACCTCATATTGTGATACATAAAGTAAGTAAATATTGATTGGTATGGAGTATTGTTTATTCCTAAGCATCATGTAGTCATTTTTTAATAAAAAGAATAAATCAGTGTTGTATTTATCAAGATTTTATAATGTAGTATAACATATAAGTAAATTTACCAATCTAATCTAATCTAATATATATATATAATTACCCAGTCGTTTCTAAGCGCGGTAAACCGTGACAAATGGTGACAGGGTATTATTGTCATTTAAATTTTTTAATGAATAATGAAGTAGTTTTATTTTATTTAAACTAACAGAATTTTATCCAATTATTTTATGGCCTTTGATTATGAATTGAACGATCGAGATTAAATTTGATCAAATTTAATATCTCAAATTTAACATAACATATTTAGATCAAATAAAAAATATATAATAATAATTTATACAAAATATTTCATAAAAAAAAATAATTATAAGAAATCCTAATAGTTTTATATATGAAATCATCTTTTAGTATAATAAAAGAATAACTAAAAAAACTATCACATTCAATATACATTAATCTATATAGATAAGTTTAATACCATTTGTTTATATTATTTTTATTCATCCCATGCAGCGTACGAGTCAGTATTTTAGTATATATCGTATTATCCAGTCTCTTTTAAGCACATCAAATCGTGATAAATCATTTCGATGACAAACGGTATGATAAGACATTATTGTCATTTAAAATTTTTAATAGATAATCAAGTAATTTCATTTTATTTAAACTAACATAATCTTATCCAATTGATTTCTTACCTTTGATTATGAATTCCATGGTCGAAATCAAATCTTAACGATGTTAAATTTTGTATTATCGTATTTTAGTATATATCGTATTATCCCGTCTCTTTTAAGCACATCAAATCGTGACAAATCGCGATAAATCATTTCGATGACAAACGATATGATAAGACATTATTGTCATTTAAAAATTTTAATAGATAATCAAGTAATTTCATTTTATTTAAACTAACATAATCTTATACAATTGATTTCTTACCTTTGATTATGAATTCAATGGTTGAAATCAAATCTTAACGATGTTAAATTTAATCCAAGTTAAAAAAATCCGAACAATCATATCTATAATCCCATCATATTAAATATAAATATAATATCTCTAATCTAACATAAACTATTTGGGTGAATTATTTAAACATACAAAAATTTCGAAAACATATCAAAAAGATACACAAGAAATCTAAATTTTAAAACATACAATTCATCAATCTCATCTAAATCTCTAATCCTATTCTCATCTCCATCCGAACCCTTATTATGACCTAACCGTTGCCTAAATCTTTGTCAAAATCTGACATCGCCGTCAGAATCCGGCAATGTCGTCGGAATCCGACCACCGTGGCTCTATTTTTCTATACATCCGTTCTGTTTTCATTTTTTTCTTCAGACGTTCTGTGTTTTTTTTTAGACGCTTAATATTTTTGTTCAGATGTCCTGTTTTATATTTCCGACGCTCCGTGCATTGTTCAAATTTTCAAACAGAACGACAGTTGAAGACTCAAAGCGCCTAAACAAAACACAGAGCGTCCAAAAAATAAAACAGAGTATCATTAGAAAAAAAAAACAAAACATAGAGCGTCATAATATTTCGAAATGTATATTGATCAAATAGCATTTCTTCTCCCTTTAAATCTGCCCAAGCTCGTTTCACCTCGGCTACCTTCTTATTCTTTGGAAGCATCATGAGCATGTCTCTATAAAAGAACATGTCATGACGATACCAACTTTTCTTGCGCACCATATCATATAACTACAAATGGAAACCTTTTGTTAATGTTACCACAAGAGATATCTACTCCAAGAAATAAATATTAGATCCTACAAATAAGAAAGCACCATCCTCTTGGATAACAATTTTCATTTTCCCCCAATTCACGAAACTCTAACCCGAACTAACTACAACGGCAACCGATTTGGTGATCAATCCATGGCGAAACATTGAAACGGAAAAGGCACAGCAATCGAGCTCGAACCAAGCGATGGAGGTTATGGTGGTGGTGGAGTGTCATATCAGATTGATTTGGAGGCTTTTGAGAGTGTTGTGTTGGATTTATAAGTTTGAGTTAGGATGAATCTAATGATGTGTGCTCATGTTAAATGTCGTTGGTGATTTTGGGAAGGCGACGATGATCGGAGGTAGTGGTGATGATGTGTGTTTTGGAAAAGATTGACGAGAAGGAAGGAGAGAGAGATGAAGGGGAAGAAATTGTATGGTTTTGTAGAATAAGATTTCGTGTGTATATTTTTGAAATTAATTTCCAAAAACTATAGATTTGGTTAATTTTCTGAAATATTTGGATCAAATGAAAAAATTATAATCATCATATCTGATATATATCATGTACTACCCAATCACTTTTAAACGCGACAAACCATTCCGATGGCAAATGATATGACGGGATATTAGTATCCTTTAAAATTTTTAAAGAATAATCAAGTAATTTCATTTTTTAAAAACTAAGAGAAGCTTATCCAATTATTTTATGATCTTTGATTATGAATTGAATGATCAAGATTAAATTTTGACGATATTAAATTTAACTTAACTATTTGATCAAAAGTTAAAAAAAATATGAACAATCATATCTATAATTATAATCAAAAGTTAATATCTTAAATTTAGCATGAACTATTTGGATCAAATAAAATATACTATGCAAAATCTTTCACAAACAAATAATTTTAAGATATCCTAATAGTTTTATATATGAAATCGACTTTTAGTATAATAAAACAATAATTTTTGATAGATTTTATCAAATCACGTTCAATATACATTAATCTATATAGGTAATTTTAATACTATTTGCTTATATTATCTTTATTCATCTTGTGCAGCGCGCGGGTCAGTATTTTATTATATATCGTATTATCCAGTCGTTTTTAAGCATAACAAACTATTTCAATGACAAACATTATGACAAGACATTATTGTCATTTAAAAACTTTAGTGGATAATTAACTAATTTCATTTTATTTAAACTAGCATGCTTTTATTCTAATTAATTTCTCACCTTTGATTATGAATTCAACTATCCAGATTAAATCTTGACAATATTAAATATAGCCTAAGTTAAAAAGATCTAAACAATCATATCTATAATCCCATCATCACTCCAATAAAGCAGGCCCACTCTTTCCAAAACTCAAGCACAACTTGGAAGTATCTTTCAAGTATCTAAGGATCCACTTCACGGTCTCCCAATGTTGCTTTCCGGAATTAGAAAGAAATCTACTCACCGGTGTTGCTAAAAGACCAATGCACAAGTATTGGTCAAAAAACATTTTTCCTTCTTCTTGGGCTGGACCTTTTCTAGACCCAACAATCTCCCCCTCCCGCCCAAATAAATTTTAATATCTCAAATCTAACATAAAATATTTGAATCAAATGAAAAAAATATAATCATCATATATACGAAATATTTCACAAAAAATAAAAAAATTCATAGAAAGTTACCTATCACGATATTATATGACTTTATTTCACAAAATGATAATTATTTTTTTGTTCTTATATATTAATACACAAGGATGAGTTTTCTATTTTATTTTATAAGACGAGTTTTATGTTAGATGTTTCTATCGCTATCTTTCAATTGAACTTAATAATCGAGATTGAAGACTAATATAAATAATGCATATAAATCGTAATATTTACGTCAATTTATTGAAAAAAAATAAGAAGAAGCAAACTATCAAATTCAATATACAATAACCTATATTTGTTTAGTATAACGATTAGTGCTTTTAAATGGGGCAAATATAATGATAGGGCATTATTGTCATTTAAAAATTTTAACGAATAATTAAGTAATTTTTTTGATTTAAACGAAGATAATCTTATCCAATTAATTTCTTACCTTTGATTATAAATTATACGGTCAAGATTAAATCTTGACGATATTAAATTTAACATAATTTAAAAAAATTCGAACAATTATATCTATAATTAAGAGATAAAATATTTGGATGGTAACGACAAATGATATAATAGGATATTATTATCATTTTTAAAAAATAATACTTAAAAAAATTAAAACCAATTAAATAAAATCTAGATTAACATATATCTTAACCAATTAAAATTAAAACATCATCCCAATTACTTCTCTCATCACCCACCGTATATTAATTAAAAAACAAAAAACAATCTAATAAAAATATAATTTACAATATATAGTATTATCCACTCGTTTTTAAGCGACAAAACCTTTGGATGGCAAATGGTATAACAAGACATTATTATCTTTTTTTTAAAAAAATAACATTTAAATAAATTAAAATCAATTAAATAAAATCTACACTAACATAAATCATAACAAATTAAAATTAAAATTATATACCGATTTCGTCTCTCATCACCCACCATCATATATTAACTTAAAAGCAAAAAACAATCTAATTTTTTTAAAAAAATATATCTTAACCAACTAAAATTAAAACAACATCTCGATTCCCCCTCTCATCGTCCATCGTATATGAACTAAAAAGAAGAAAAAAAATCTAATGAAAAACAAGCAAAAAACAATCTATTTTTTAAAAAACAATATATCTTAACCAATTAAAATTAAAATAACATCTCGATTTTCTCTCTCATCATCCATCGTATATTAACTACAAAAAAAAAAAAAAAAAAAGCAATCTAATTTTTTTTTTAAACAAGGCCAATCTAATATTTATAATCTAATATATATTTAATCGTTATGATTCTATCTTAACTAAAAAATTAAAATTAAAATATTAAAAAGTTTTTACGAGAACCATCAGGAAAGGAACAAAAACATTAGGTGAAGAACAAAATTCATTTAAAATATAAATTTACAAAAAATTAATTTCTAATATATATTCGAAAAATATAAATTTTTTATGATCGTAGAATGCACGAAATAGTATTCTACTATATATATCGTATTAGCAAGTCATTTTAAAGAGGAAAACCACGGAAAATTTTTTGGATGGCAAACAATATGACAGAACATTATTGTCATTTAAAATTTTTAATGAATAATCAATTAATTTTATTTTATTCAAACTAATAAAATATCAACAAATTAATTTCTAACCTTTAATTATGAATTGAAGGGTCAAGATTAAATTTTAATGATATTAAGCCTAACTATTTGATCAAAAGTTGAGAAAATTTGAATAATCATATCTATATACCCATCATCACCCCAATTGATATAAAATTTAATATCTCAAATCTAACCAAAACTAAATGAAAATAATAATCATCATATAGTGAAATATTTGACAAAGAAATATAAAAAAATCCTTAAAATTTTATTTTTCTACATCGTCATCAAGTAATTATAATTTATCTTATTTTTTTATATCGTAATATACACAGACAAATTTTCTATTTTATTTTATAAATCAAGTTTTACGCCAAATTTATCTATCTCTATCTTTTAACTGAATTTAATAATCGAAATTGAAAACTAATATAAATAACACATGTAGATCGTAATACTTAAATCAATTTATTGAAAGAAAGAAAGAAGTAAACTATCAAGTTCAATATACAATAATCTATATACCTATATAGGTAAGTTTTTTAATATAAATATTATTTTAACTGTATTATGTTTATTCATCCCGTGGAATGCACATGTTAGTATCTAAAATCTATCATATTATCCAGTCCCTTTTAAACTGCAAAAGGTATAGCAATATGGCTGTATGATAGAACATTATTGTCAAAACCATTTAAATGAAAAATATATTACTATAAGTATCACCTATCCAAGTTAATTACCATGAAGTACCACCCCTTTTTTCCCTCTAAAATATCTCTTATTATTATTACTTTTGAAAAAAATATCTTTTTTTGTGTGATTTGATTTTATTCCTTTTCTTTTTGTTTTGAAAAATGTATCTCGCACTTTAGGAAGTTTACAAGCATAATCTATTAGAAATGGCATTCAACCATTTACTTATTCTTCTTCAAAAATTCTCTTCTTCCTCGAACGTTCTCCATCAAGCGATTATTCATCATCTTCGATCAAAAAAATCTTTTATCATTGTAACTTTTTTCGATCAAACCACAAATGGTTACGTTGTGATCCTCATCTTTAGTTTGTTGTCTTTGGCGACGGCGGTTAAATCATCCGATCATCTTCATTGTCGATTTGTCTTCATCTTTAGTTTGTCGTCGTTGGTGGTTCGTTGTCAGTTCGTTGTTCTAATAGTGGGTCAGTCGTGGGTTTGTCGTTGTCATCGTTATTGGATTTAAAGTAATTGATTTTAGAAAATTCAATTTTGGATTGAATATTTATATTTGGGAAAAAGATCTTCTTATTGATTACGGGGTACTTAATGAGAATAAAATAATAATGGGGTAATTTTGTTTAATTAAAGTTGCATGGGAATACCTATCAAGAATTCTCCTAAGAAAAAACCCAAATGGTAATTAAAAACTTATGGGCAACCTTTTGGTAAATAAGTTTCAAAGAGATGATCTCTTGGTAATTTTCACATCTAATAATCAAGATTGAAGACTAATATAAACAACATATGTAGATCGTAATACTTAAATCAATTTATCAAAAAAAAAATGAAGAAGCAAATTATTAAGTTCAATATACAATAAAATATATACCTATATAGATAAGTTTATTTAATATGAATATTATTTTATCTCTATTATGTTTATTTATCCCGTGTAACGCATGAGTCAATATTCTACTGATATATATTTAATTACACAACTTTCTTCTGTCTTAAACCATCAGCATGGCGAACATGACAAATAACAATATATCTTCTTTTCTTTTCTTTTTTTTTGAAATCTAATCTAAACTATATATCGTTTCATCTATTATATATATGGTTATACAAAACTGTCAAACGACAAAGCCTTAGATCATATGTCATGTATTTAGGTTACTTTTAGAATTTCAGAGAATAATCTAGTAAATTCACTTTATTTAAACTAAAAAGAACTCCTTATAATATCAAATCAAATATAAAAAAATTTAAAAATCAAAAATAAAAAATAAATTAAAAATCAAAGCACAAATAAAAATATCAAATCAAAAAAATTATTATATGCACAGTTATACAAAAACAGTCAACAAATTATCAAATGTTATGCAACGGTATTTATGCTTCTTTTTTTTTTTTTTTAAAGTTTAAAGGATAATTCAATAAATTTTGTTTATGCAACTCTTTGTAATATCAAATAAAATATATAAAAAAAACAAAAATTAAAAACGGATAAGTAAACTAAGAAATATAAAATCAAAACACAATATCAAAATATCAAAATAAAAAACCAAGACGTAAGAAAAAACATATAATTTAACAATAGGTCTTATTCTTGAAACTTATTTACAATATTAATACTTGAAGATTTACAAATACCAATAAATTTAAAAATTTTAAAAAGTATCTAACAATACATATATAGTTGGTATTATATTATTTATTTCTATATTAATCTCTTATCCCGTGCAACACACGAGTTAATATTCTAATTATTCTTGGATTATTTTATGTTGGTCGAAACTGCATATAAAATAAATAAAATCCATCAATTTTATTGGCCATTTTTAGATAATAAAATACGAGAATTTGATTCGATGTACATGGGGTCCATGATTAATCGAATCAAAATGAAAGGGATTACAAATTAGGTTGGCAATTAATATAGTGCATTCATGATCGATCAGCAAAACTTAAGTTTTTTTCGTGCTATTATGTTTCCATTACAAGATGAAAGAGAAGATAAAAAGATAAAATAAATGACAAAGTATGCATTAAAAGAGGTTTCAATGGACCATGAAAAAGGCTTTTATCTTTGGGTCTGTAATATTGTCAGTCTAACTATTAGAGCCCATAAGGCTCAAATGCCAACCAAAAAAAAAAATCCCTTTTTGAAATTATATATATAGTACTAATTGATTTACACTTTTTTCTTCCAAAAGTGGATAAGTAGCTCGTGTTGGAGCCATTCTTCCTCAAATTTATTATTATACAGCTGACAATACAACAGAAACAGATAACAACCAATTCACCCAAATTCAATATAGTGTTTCTTATGTCTTAGGGATTCCCGTAAGAAATTGTAATAAGTCCAACCAACAATGAGATCTGTGGTAGAATTTAGTCATGGAACGGGATAGCCCTGATCACCAGCTGATGGTACACGGCTGCAAGCCCAGCTCCGGTCATCGGCCCAACCACGAATATCCACTGCATCATGCGCACAGAAGTCAAAAATTACATCAAGCATCTGGCATCTGAATGCTCATGCCGTCATAGATTATACTGGTAGATATATAGATACACATTATATCCTAATGAAATTGTGACCATCGTTTGAAACACTTAACTGAATGCTGAAAACAATACTTACAATGTCATGCCACGCTGCACTCGTATTGAAGATAATTGCAGGTCCTAGAGTCCTAGCAGGGTTGATACCAGTTCCGGTGATTGGGATGGTAGCCAAGTGAACCAGGAACACCGCAAACCCAATAGGCAATGGCGCCAATACCTGAACCAACAAGGTGTATGACGATTAAAAAAATGGAATGCAAAATATATAATTAGGACTAATGAGAAAGATGAATAATTGGCTACTTACGGGAACATGAGAGTCCCTGGCATTGCGTTTCGCATCAGTGGCAGAGAAGACAGTGTACACCAGGATGAAAGTACCAATAATCTCGGCGCCCAGGCCATCCCCTGTGGTGTAGCCATGGGCCACCGAGTTGGTGCCGCCACCATGGAGCTCGTACTGGTGTGGTTCCAGGGCCTTCACGACACCAGCACCACAGATAGCACCCAAGCACTGCATCACTATGTAGAGAACGGCCCGTGGAAAAGACAGTTTTCGTGCTAGGAGCAACCCGAAGGTCACTGCTGGGTTAATGTGACCACCTGCGAAAAACATTAATGAGCGTATTCAAATTCAGCCGGAATTTAGGAGTAAAGTCCAACATCCAAACTGGGAACTCCCTCTTGAGCACTCGGTCTATCTTACTCAGCCCACAAACTGTGTCCCAACAAAATATAATGTGAACTGGAGTTAACTATTACTCCAAAAATTTAAATTGATAGATTATTGATAATTCACACATATATATTATTTTTTTTTTTCGCGATCCATCTGGATTTCAAGTTAACTCACCACATATCCTCAACAGTACAAATACACGAATACAAAAACACGAGTTCATAGACAAACATGGAAACACTTATGCATAATTACACACCATAGTACAAATACACGAATACAAAAACACGAGTTCATAGACAAACATGGAAACACTTATGCATAATTACACACCATCATTTTCATATGTATGAACATAAGGTAATCACATAAATATATGCATCTACAATTAAAAATAAAAGAGTGTGGTTTCTAGGATCTATTCCACCATCTACAACTTATTCAACTTAAAATCTAAATGTAAAGGGAGGGTTAGGTTAAACCCAAAAGTATTAGAGCGAAATCTTAGGGATTAGATATGATACTTTCCAGTAATTGGTCAGCTACAGGGTTAGCAGTTTCGAAAGGGATCTCTTAGCATTACCTAGAGACAAAATTTTTTTCTTTTTCTTTTTAGTGGAAGTGTCCATTAGTTTTATATCAGAAAGAACGTAAAGAGAGAAAAAACTCTCCGACATCTGTTATCTAGCTTCATCCGCAAGACTCAAGCTCGAGTTTTTTTTAAGGGAAACCACATTTCTTTTTTTTTTTTGTTCAACAGTTCATATGGGTAACAACTCAATTCATCATAAATCTTCAAAAGTACACGTACACATATATAAAAACACGAGTTCATAGCCAAACATGGAAACACTTATGCATAAATACACCACATCATTTACATATGTATGAACATAAGTTAATCACGTAAATATATGCATTGACATTAAAAAAAAAAAGTGTGGTTTCTAGGGTCTATTCCACCATCTATAACTTACTCAACTTAAATCTCAATGTAAAGGGAGGGTTAGGTTAAACCCAAAAGTCTTAGGAAACGAAATCTTAGGGATTAGATATGAAACTTTCCAGTAATTGGTCAGCTACAAGGTTAGCACTTAGCAGTTTCGAAAGGGTTCTCTTAGCATTACCTAGAGGAAAAGATTATTTTTTTTTTTCTTTATGGTGGAAGTGTCCATGATTTTTATGGGAAAGAACTTAAAAAAGGGACAGAACTCTCTTGTCATTGGGACTCAACCTCGATATTTTTTTAAGAGAAACTAAACTTCTTGTCATCGGGACCAACCGGTTGTTTGTAAAGGTCGGAGCTCTTCTATCGGGAAAAACCCCAAGGATGGTAATTTTAATTAATTAGTGTTTAAACCCCCACATTTGTCTAGAGACAACTCAAATATTTGTGTTGGCTAGAATTGGCTCCAAACTAACATTGGACCAGTATCATTTCTCCCACAATTGCAACCAAGCTATGGTCTAAAATGCAAAGCCAAAATTAGAGCACATACAGGATTGTACATCATTTTTTACCATGTTTTTTCTCCAATTTATATTTCTTTCTGCTTTTGTCCAAAATTCAGGAATAATCAATGCGGCAGGAATTTGATATCATTTCTTATGAATCCATGCCAAAGCGCTAAATAACAAAAGAACACAAACGACGATGAGGATACAAGAGATTTAACGTTGAAAATCAACCTT
>LIEC01006613.1:0-13378 GCA_001925005.1 Drosera capensis
AATATTAAAATAAAATTTATATTCATATATATATATATATATTATAAAAATTATGAGATGTAGATAATGTATCATAAAAAGGAAATAAGTGTTCTACTGGATAAAACCAAGGCTGTTAAAATAGAGCTCGAATCGAATCGCTATCAAAATCGATAAATTGAAATCGACCGAATCGATTATTAAATGGTTCGGTTTTGATTTACGAAATGAAATCACGATTTAAAACCAAACCAAACCAAATCGATAATAAACCGATTAATCGAACAGTTTATGATCGATTCGTAAATCGTTTAAAATTAATAATCGTAATTGTTTTACATAAGATTGTTAAACTTAAATATCAAACACATTATATTACTTTAAACCTAAAATAACCTAATATACTTAGTATTGGGAATATTATTTTAATTTTTTTTGAGAGAAATGGAAATAAAAGCTTTCAAACGTATTTTTTATTTTTTTGAACAAATATCTTTTAATTGGTTAGTAAGAAAATCATTTGTTCATATATTTTTAGTATAATTTATGTCATTTTTATTTTTAATTCGATGTATTTAATTTATTTTTTCAAACATGTGTAGTTAAAATTTATAAATTTATTTTAATAAATGATTTATATAATTAAAATCTCAAAATATTTTTTCAAATATTGACCCAACCAAGGCTCCGGGCTAGTGGGTCATTGGTTCAACCGGTTCAACCGTCGGTTCATCCATTTTGATATTATTTTATGTTTATTAATATTAATATATTATTATTGATCAAAACATACATTCATAAGTCTTATATAAGTAAAAATATAATCTATATAAATTATATGCATATAATTTTTAGGTTTTAAAAAAATTAAGATTTTTTTCTCCGATTGAACGGGTTCAATCCGAATCAATTGTTTGTTTGCTTTTGTGTTTGCATCGATCCAACCAAATCATCATATCAAAGATTTAACCGATCAGATCGGTTCAGTTTTAATAACTATCCTCATACTATATGTGGTAGATGCTGAGCTTAATCTATTACATATATAATTACACAAAATATTCATATGTCAAACCATCTTGATAACAAACGATCTGACAAACGACATGGCATGACATAATATTTGCTTCGTTTTAAAATTTATAAAATACAATCAGATAATTTCGTATAATTTAAATTAAAAAATCTTTATCTAATTAAATATAGTTTTTTGATTACGAGTTGAAATGTCTAGATTAAATATGAAGAATTTTTAAAGATCCTCTCCTCAAAAAGAAAAAACCAAGTTAAAAAAAGATCTAACAATTTATATATAATTATTTATAAGATGAAAATAATCAATTCTTATAATAAAACTAGAAGGTTTTTTTAATCAATGTATAGAATTACTAATATATAGCTTAAAAATTTAAATCAATTCATCTATAAATGTTAAAAATTTATTGAAAGATCAAATTATATTTTAAATATGATATATGATAAAAATTGAGTTATACTAAAAACATAAGACGATTTATAAGTTCGAAATATTTTAAATGATATAGATTTAAATTATAATTATATTTTAATTAATGTAAATGCATTTTTTTATGATTTTTTATCATGCTGTGTACGGATTAGTAATCTAATTTAAGTTAAAATGAGGGATTTAATAAACCAAAGGTGTATTAATTTAATAGTTTTATAATCCATAAATCTTTTGCAATAAGTATGGATTACCAAATGGCGTAAGATTCATTAATAAATATAGCATGATAAACGAGCTATGTTTCTCGTGGCGATTTGTGATCGTTTTACCTTCCGTTTCTCGAAGACAGATATGTTGAGAGTAAACACGCTATCAACGAGGATTCAGTTCACAACAAAATCCCTCACATGTAACATCACCAATAGAGCATCAACATGTACTCGAGTCCAGATAGGTAAATCGATTAATAAATCAAAGCTCCCATCTTCACTTTTTTTATCATCTCTATTATTGTATGAAGTATTTTCATCAACTAGAAACTCTGATAATCACTAGAGTAATTTTCTTTATAATAAAATCAATGTGAAATGTTAATTCAATAATAAATCATTATTTTATCCAACTCAAATAGTTTTCTTTTTAAATATCCCGAATTAAAAGTAAAAAAAAAAAATCTCTTCCCAAAAAACGTTACATTATTTTTTTTATTTTTTTTAAAAACGTTACTCGAATGTTTTTTTAAAAAATTATGTTGCACCAATGTTTGATGCAGGTAAGAAAATAGGGATTGCCAAAAAAGGCAAAACCAAGCCAATTTTGGCTCACCTAAATTCCTCTCAAAAAGTCTCCTCATTCAATTCCTTTTTTTCTCTCCCTTTTCTCCCCTAATTCTCACCAACACCACCAAGTAGGTGAGCCGAAACCGCCGGCGACACCATCACCACCACCACCAATGGCCACCAGCTGCCCCACTTCCGTCCCCCGATCCCCCGCTCCACCTTCGCCGACTCGATCCAATCCAACATCATCTCCACCGATCAATCTCCATTTCGTCCCCACTGCGGCCACCTTGAGTACAGTGAAGGCGAAGACGAAGGCGAAGGTGAAGGGAGCGAGCCGTGGCTGGGTATCGTGGATGGCGGCCGTGCCGAACAGCTCGAATTACGTGGTGCCGCTGGACCAGAACGCGTCCTGCATCACCCGGCCACTGGCAGAGATTCTCAGGGATCTGAATAAGAGGATCCCGGAGAACATCGTGAATCAGGAGTCCAAGATCATTTCATGGTAGGGTTTGGGGTAATGGTGTTTTTTTTTGCGTGTGAGGGGGTTGTGATTTGGTGTGGTTTGTTGTGGTGTGTTTTTCTTTTTGGAGCAGGTATCATGCTAATAGGATGCTGAGCTTCTATGCTCCAGGTGAGATTCCCGGTTCTGGTCCCTATGATAGGTCGATGAATTTGTTGTTTAAAGTAGGGTTTTCGGGATGGTTAATTGATCGTGTAGAAATGTGTTGTGATCGTGAAGCTATCGTCGGGGTTTGGTTGGTGGAATGTTGTTTGGTGTTGTTCGAAATGACCGTCGTGATTGGTTTGATTATAGGGACATTTGGGATTAAAGAGATGTATGTGGCGGATGCAAATGGTAATTAGATGAGTTGAGTGAGAGGAACGGAGGTGATCGTCATCCTTGGTGAGGATCATGGTTGTGTATCATGCTTGTTGTGGATTGATGTTTCGTTAGTGGGCGGTGTGGAAATGTGTTTTATGAAGCTATCCAGGGGTGGTTGTGGGATTTGTTGTTTGATTTCTTCGAGATGAGGGTATAAATGGTAATTGGAAGACTTGAGTTAGGAAATAGAGAGGAACATTGTTCTTTGTAAGGAGTTATGGCTTGTTAATCATGCATATTGTGGGGAATGGGGGAAGCTCAGGAGGTACTGACTTTTGATAAATAAGGTATTTGGATAAAAGAGCGTGATAGAAAATCAGGGGCAATTCAAGTAATTTCTAGAGTCTTATTTGTTATTCAAATGGGTGCGGAGCAACAGAACTGAGGGATGATAGATAGTCTGGTATGATCTGTGATCTAGGAGTGGGTAAAACAAGGGGAGGATTGCGGCGCATTTTCTAAGACTCTTTCTGACATCATGAATCATGTTGATACGAACAACGTATCAAGCTATATAAGGTTTGGATGAAAGGAACATTTGGGGGCTTTGTGTAGGACTGTCGGTTCTCATTCCAATTCTGTTTCTGTACTTGTTTTGGGTTTGATGTCGAAGGTGTACCACTTTTCATTGCTACAGAAATAGCTAGATACTGAAACAGGTAGGTGATTTCAATAGTCATTGAGAAAAAAACTCTGCCCAGATGAAACCAATGAACTTATCTTGTGCATCTTCTGTTGTTGGTGGCAGCTCCCAATTTATCTTGAACTCAATTTTCTTCATTTCCATTCGATCTGTTCTTCGAGATCATTTTCCGTACAGCCTAGCACCCTAGTGGGATAATTGGGGTTTTCTTGTTCCCTTTGATGCATGAGGGGATTGGTTGTTTCCACGTACCTCATTCATAAATGGACTAAGGACCTGTGGTTCTAAACTACATCGGCCTGGTTCAGCTTACACTTTTAATTTACTAATGTTTATAGTTTCCAACCACAGGTTGGTGTGGAGAAGTACGTGACGTCATATTTTCTGAAGATGGTAATGTGACTGTAGTCTACCGTGTTACAGTGCGAGGATCTGATGGCGAGGTGAGGGTTGCTCTCTTATGCTTTCTTGTTTTTGCCTTTCTTATACTATTGATTATGAGGTTCGCATCCACATCACACGATGACTACAATGTGCCTGGATAAATATTTCACATATACACGGAATTTTTTTATTCCTTGGTGATAATCCTTTGGTCTTTTTCCCAAACTGAGAGCTTACATCGAGAAGCACTTACTGATGTTAAATTCATCTGGGTTTAGAGAACTGACTCCACTTCATGATCTCGGATGTCATTCACTCTGATAGCTATATAACAAATAGATCAGATCATATCTGAGGAATAGAATTGGATACACAATGAACAGATATGTAGCTTATTTCCACCCTACCCAAATCAAATGAGGCTACCTTCACTGGTGATCCATGTATCTTACTTTCACAAGCACTAATATTGCACTGGTGATGTATGTGGAGGAAAATTGTGAGTCCTAGGATTTAGAGTTTCTCGTTTGTGTGGCCTTGCTTTTGGTTAGTCTTGAACTCCAGGTTAGCACATTTTCCTTCTGTACATGTGCCACCACATCTTCTTCTGCAACTTGTTTGAGCTCCTGTTCGAGTAACGGCAACTCCTTTAACAAATGTTTTGTAACAGGCCTACCGTGAATCGACTGGAACAGCATCAGGGAAACACCATGAAGTTGCTGATGCAGTTGCTGCTGCTGAGGAGGCTGCTTTCGTAAAAGCTTGCTCACGGTTTGGACTTGGCCTGTATTTATACCATGAAGAGTAATACTTTTCCCTCCCCTGAAACACTGATCATAGGTGTTACTGAGAATAGCGAAAGCCCTCCTTGTTATTGTCATGTATAATGAGTAAACATGATATCCCTTGTAGATGTCTAGTGGGTCAAAATCCTTGAACGAACTTTGTTGTGGCATCAAATATAATCTTCGGATATTCGTGTGAGGTGAATGTGTTTGGGAGAAACTTGTTATGGAAGTATATCAAACCTTGCTTGCTTCTGCATTTTTCTGTTGCAACTGGCTGCATTTTTAGCTACATTGGTGATAGGTATTTAGTTTCCAAAATTTCTGTATCATATGGGTATAGTTGAGATTGAGAGACTTTCAAAATAGGAAAGCCTTCCATATACTAGGAGTAGAACACTTGAACTTTTGTTTTTGTGTTTTGTTTTGAAGAATATCTTCGGTTTGTATTTTATTCATTCATATTTTTCGATAAAATAAAAAAAATCAAAAAATAATACTAAAATAAAATAATTTTGTTTAAAAATAAGGATTATTTTGTCTTAAAATAAATAGTTGAGGTACTTCATTGAAATTATAACGTTTTTAAATCAAGAAAATGATTATTTTGTCTAATATATAATAATTTGATGGATTAATTTAGAATAATGTAAATTTGAGGAATTTATTTGAAATTAATAAAGATTTGAACGATTTATATGACAAAATATTTTTTTTTTAAAAAAAATTTGGCCTTTTGTTAATACTGAACACATTCTTTTATTTTTTATTTTGAAAGGACTGAGCGTATGCCTCCTTGCGTGTTCATAAGAATGTCGTCATTGGTTTATTATCAAAAACTTCAACACATATTTTAAGGAACGTAAGATAACTAAAAAAATTTAAAATAATACTTTTTGTGTTTTAGATTAAACTACGTTACAAAAAAGTCATTAATATTATCTTTTTCGATCTCATATAAAATGTCACTATTCAATATATATTTTCATTGGTTTCATAATAATATCAAACAATGCTCAATTGATCTTAACCACCATCATCGCATAAAAATACTAATATTACAAAAAACGTCATGATCAATGTTTCATATTGAATTTATAAAAAATAATATTTGATCGTTTCATTATGTCGTTCAAATTGTCTTGAAATTTTTTTATTGATCCAACGTTATGTTTTTATGGGACAAAGAAAATACAAAAATATTAAAAAAATTACAAAAGATATTATTCAATCACCAATCAATATAATATGGGGATGTGCAGTAATTGTAGTTTCTCAGCCCTCATACATTTGAAATATGACTTTTATTTTAAAAAAATGTACTGGATTGCAACCAACTCGACGACCTCAACCGTGTTTTTTTTTCCAATAATATCTCAATTCACAAACCCTTATAACCTTTCATGAAATGTCACTTTCATGAAATTACATGTCATTATGTTAGTTACAAGGATTTTGTGACCTGTCTAGAAAATGTACTGGATTGTACACTACAAGGTTGTGTCCTATGGCACGAAGAGCAACATTGTAACTGCCATCAGAAGATGATCCACCTTCACTCAATTTCATCGCCTGTTGACACAAAATATCATAATACCGCACTCAAGCAAATGACACCTCCAAATGAGTTCAGATTTTTTTTCTTCTTATTTATATGAAACAAATAGAGGAGACCATGTTAATGTGATTAATCCCCATGCAAATCGTTTCGATCAAATCGAGAAGCCAAAACCGGAGATATGGAGACGACCTTCAACGGATAATCCTCGCCAGCTTGGTGCTGACCAACATCGAAGAGTTCAGCGACATGTTGCAGGATGTGGTCGTTTTAGGACCTATTTTTTGAACTAGAACTAACCCTAAACTCTTTGTGTCTTTTCTCGTCTATTGCTTAGATCTATAAATAACGATCCTTATGAACCTTATTTTACCTCTGGACTAGGTTTGAATTTCTATGTTTATATTGAATCGTAAAATATGATAATGGAACGTTCTCCTGACATTTTATCTGATTAGTGTCTTGACTTCATTGTTGTTAGAGGTGAATTGTGACCTGTCTAAATAATGCATTGGATTGTACAACACCAGTGGGATCTCGAGCAACGGAAAAATGCGTTAGCATGGTCATTTATGACCTGTACAAGATAACACATTTGACCATTAGTGTAAGGAGAGTATCAGGTACATCCGGAAATGTGTATCTCAACATTCGTATGTTGTTTGATAATTATTAATGATTCTTTTTAAATCACGTCATCAATCAAAATATCCTACGTAGTCAAACAAATGACCCGTCTTCCTAATGAATGATTTCTAAGAAAAGCGCAAATACTTGAGGAGCACTAGATTAACACAAATTCAACAATCATGATACGATGTCTAAGAGAAATCATTTCATATAAATTGTGAGTTGTGATAGAGATTATATTTATTTTCGTCATTTTTATGAAAAGTCAAATATTCTATCCGTCAATAATGAAAAATTGATTTGACCCAATAATTAAAAAATATATTGATTTTATAAATTTTTATTATTTTTACCTCTGACGAGTATGAAGAGGAAAAATATAAATGGGTGAAGAAAAAAAATTAATAATATAAATAATAATATAAAATAAAATAAAAATATTTTAATTTTTTAAAATTATTTTTTATAAAACTATTATAATTTATGTTAAACGTAACAGAAGGAGTGGTTTTTAAAAAAAAAGGACTTCCAGAATCCTCCGCGATCACTTCCTCAATCCACCACCACCACTTGGCCCCTCTCCTTTTCTCTCCACAATGGACTCAGCCACCGCGCTTCTCCCTCGTCGAATCTCTCCACCATCAACCTTCCCACCATCTGCTCCTCCACCTCGCCTTCGATTACGCTCCCACTCCGCCGCCTCGCCGCCTCCTCTCTCGGCCGGAATCCTTCACTTCTTCTATCCCTCGTCGGAGGAAGACGCGGTTCTGTTGCTCCGAAAGTTGGTTCGACGTGCGTGGTGAGATGCGGTGTGAGGGAGATTAGGGAGAGCGAGTTCTCGGAAGCGATGTTGAAGTGGGACCGGCCGGTTCTGGTTGAGTTTGTGGCCGACTGGTGCGATCCGTGCCGGCTCGTCGCTCCCGCCGTCGAGGCCGTCGCTCAGGTATTCGTGTGGTTCTCATATTCTGATTTCAGAGTTTCGGTTCTCCATTGTTTAATGATTCTCCGAGTCTCGGATTTGACTTGCTGGTGGTTGTGAGTTCATGAATCGTTTCTCATTGGTGAAATTGTCGCAGTCGAGTATCCCTAGAGTAGTTGTCAATTCGTTTGGTTGGATTGCGAAAATGGAGAAGTCATCGGTCGATTGGTGGTTGTTAAAAATCCTAGGAATTGGCAATGTGATGGAGGATTGTGGAACGTGACTCATATTTCGGTTTTTTTTTTTTTTTGGGAATGGAGTTGTGGAACGGTAAAGAAGTGTTAGCTTAATAATCCATCAGCTATTGGTTCGAGAACTAGTGAGTTTATCGTTAGAAGACTTGTTGTTTAATCTCTTGCTTACTTCAGTCCCACTTTAGGAAAGCTCCCACTTAAAGCCGGAGCGGGAGACGATTGGCTCTTGGATTGATATTCTTGATAGCGATTTCTGTTTATAATGGGTGATAGCAGTAGAGCTGTCATGGCTAGTTGCCTCCAAATGCATGGAAATCACTGTCTTTTCTCTCTACATCAATTAGACGTGGTCTGCATCTGAAACGTCTTTATAGTTAATTTAAGCTCGGGACTTTGCAGGACTTATGAATCTGTAAATGCCATATCTCACGATGTTTGCTTGGTTTGGCAAGGTATAGTTTGATTCGTAAGTGTTCTTCCTCAAACGATGCATGGTTTTGCAGGAATATGGGGATAGATTAACAGTGGTAAAAATCGACCATGCTGCAAACCCTAAGCTGATCGGGGAGTACAAAGTTTATGGGCTACCAGCTTTGACTCTCTTCAAGGATGGGAAAGAAGTTCCAGAAAGCCGAAGAGAAGGTGGCCATCACGAAAGCAAAGCTCAAAGAGTATGTTGAGTCCCTCCTGAATTCTCCATCTGTTGTATAATCCTGACAATGTGAGGGCAAAATTTCCCAAATCTGGAGGTGATATTTGTCGTTGCGGAGCAAAGATCTGTGCTCTCTCTCGGTTTACAATCCCCATATAGCCGTTCAGTTCTTATTGATATGTACAAATTCTACATGTATATACCATACAATGCCACTACTCGTGCTGTCTGTAATCTTTTACAATTACTAGAGTCTCAAAAGGTTAAAGTTGTCTTGCTCAATTCACTGTGTTGCCACAAGATGTGATCCATCAGCTTCCTGCTTGTGAAAAGTGACATTAAAATTCAATCATAGCAAAAGAGGACATGCAGGCGGGCAACATCCAGTGGCAAAGCTCGAGATCAGAATGAAATTGTGCAATAGCGCAAACTTCAGAAGCAACTGCTATAAGCTAGTGACATAAGCAATAACGAAAGTTCAGTCCAAAATAGCTAGCCGGCATTGGAACGATGCCCAAAATACCAAAAACCTCACAACATAAACTGCAAGTGTGCTATAAGCTGCCAAAAGACCAGCACTGCAAAATCCATTGGAGCGAGCTTGTGAGGCAATGCAGCTTCCAATGGCCGGATCAGCATTGCATCGTTCCTCCGATACAGCACTTCAAACTTCTAAATATCATAAGACGAGTCATAATTTAACTTAGATTGGTGATGTTGCCACTGGGAGAGATCAAAAGCTGCTGACATAACCATCTTGCTATCTGTACTTTTCACCTCTTGTTCTTGGAACTTCTTGTCTTACTGTTTCCTTTCTTTCCCTTCTTGATCCCCACGCTTTTCTTCTTCACTTCCTCACCTTGGTCCTTGGGTTTATCGTCAACCTCTGATTTGTTTCCATCCTCGGAACTAACAGGGATCCTGCATGTAAAGGCCAAAAAGATTATGACACATTTAGTAACAACGCAGTCTTTAGGAAAACAGATGACAGTATGAGTCCCCAGCGCCCTAAACTTCGGATGGGAGAAGTGATAAACAAAATTCTGCGATCGGAACATTAACATCTGGAAAAGGAAGCTTTAACACAGGCTTACCCAACAAAAGCCTGCAGAGACTCAATCACCGTCTTCCCAGCATAAAGGATCATTTTCTTCACCTGTATCAAGAAACATATGGTAGCATAACCAAATTTACCAAACGCCACGAGCAGAAACCAGCAAAAAATGCACAAGTATGCAGCACACAAAATAATAAGATGCTCCCCAGACGCCAGAATCAGACGAAGTATCTTGCGGAACAATAACACATAAGCGACTCAAGCGCAGTTATAGGTTGAAGCGCACCTCTAACTTATCCTCTTTAGCCCGGTGGTTTTCAGGCAGCATGCGGAACTCCTCTGTCAAGCGTATGCACTCAGGAATATTTTCAGGAGAGACAAAATCCAGTGCGACCTTTATGCATGGCTGTTGATAGAAATGTCACAGTAACATGAAGAGTGAATTTCAGCAGACAATAAGCTCAACTTCAAGGTTACTATCACATGATCTACCAGAGCATTCACTCGTGAAGCTTCTAATTTACTGTCATTATATTTATGTTAAGTGTGTTTTTAACTTTCTAATATAGGTAGTCCTGGTAACTAGATTTATAAAATACATTAGAGAAAAAGAAATCACCTTCAAATTTCGGACTTGATGTGGGCACCCTGCAGGTATAAACACTGCTTCTCCAAGCTTCTGGATGAAAGTCCATGGCTCAATCCCTGCATACGAGCAACAGCATGTGATGAGACAACAAAACTCAAGACCACTGATAAACAAGCAATCAACACTCACCATATTCATCTTTCAATCTCTTAATGTGATCCTTGGTCAAGTAGAATGTCTGATCATGGATTGGATGGACAACCTAGAAGCAAGATCAAATATGTGAATCACAAAACTAAAAATAAGTTTAAGTCAGCAAATATACGACCCTCATGAGCAAAAAAAGAAGTTTGGCATCATCTTGGCTATAATTCAAGTTTCTTGAATTCATCCATTGTGCACCAAATCATGCCATTCCCCCAGAAATAAGAATAAATGAGAAGCTGCAACAACGGATAAAATCTTAGAAGGAAAAGTACCTGCTTAAGAGGATTACAATGTACATGCCTGAACTCCCTGAAGTGCTTTTTCAAGTATGCTTCCAGCTTAGGTACGTCTTCTCTACGGAAGATGTCCCAAAGAGCACCACCCGCATCCGATTCCAAGACTTCCATGTTATCATCTGTCACATCTAAAATCTTTTCATCTAAAATGCCAGATCCGTCTGACCCACGGTCTGAATTATCATTAGGTGCATCACTCACGTTTTTACCAACTGCCGGACAATTGATAAGACCAGCATCGGGCTTTCCCTGGCTGGCACCATTACCAAATATCTCTCTTTGGTCATGCCGAGAGTGTTTTCCCTTCAGGTTTTTTATTGCTTTGAGTTCGGTGTGTGTGAGGGTCACATCTCTTGTATGTGTCAAAATATTCACCTGCATATATAGTTAAGCAATCAGAGGTGCACAATACAAGTTCACAGGAGCTCAATCAAGCCTCAAATGAAGATAGTTGATGAAAGGAGAAAAAAGGTTGGGACTTGGTGTTAGCCGTGGACAACTTGAATCATTTTCCGCCAAAATTCTACATAGACAGTACATGAAATAGAACCAAAAGAAGAAGAGTAGCATATTTTACTCAAAAATTGAATTTTTACAAAATTTAAGCAAGCAATCTGGACCTTAGATCTTTGTGCCTTACAATAAAAACATCTTCAAATTCAACTCTCAATCCCTTGTTCTGGTCAGATTACAAGTATGAGAACAGGAAGCACTCATGTATTTAAAAATGTGCCATAAAATGAGACGGAAACCATAAGCGACAAACTTTTATGATCAGCACCCAATTTTATTCTAGTTAAGGCCATGTCGAAATAACTTAGAGGGCCATATAAAGCAACTCAGCCTTTGCATCACATCATTCAAAGAGATTCAGATTAGTTCTAATATCATTTTCTAGCTATAGCTTGGAAAACAGGAAGGTATGCATAGCCAAATCAGGCTATAAATGAAACAACAGAATTGAATGCTGAGTAATGAAATAACAAAATCATAAACATAAAGAAAACAAAAAAAAATCTAAAAAATAAATAAAATCATGCAGAGATTGAATGAAAACAAAGATACTGTATCAGAATATCATGATGAAGGTCGGTGCGTGTGAGAAAATTTAAATGGTATATAGCACCAAAGAACCTAATACAAGAAATTTAGCTGCTTCTCAAGAATTAGTACATACTGCATCTGACATGTCGCAATGAAGCTTGGTCACAGAATCACCACGGCCTAGCTCTACCGGAACTCCATAAGCTATGTAAGTTTTCGGTCCCATATCCGGCTTCAAGGATTTATCAGGCAACATTGTAGCAAGATTAGTAACTCCCTGGCGAGGATGGGTGTACTCCTTAAAAGGAAGTGCTTTAATAACTTCCAGATAATGTCGTGGCAGGCGCTTCTCAAATTCAGTAGAAGGTGGCCAGTCTTTCAATTTTAGTGATCGAGGCCATCCCATACAGTCAAAGTTAACTTGAGGTCGTTTACTGTGAATCTCAACCGTTTGATAATCAGCAAAAAATTTATGTATGTTTATGTCAACCTGCAATCAAACAAAATTTAGAATATCATCAGTCTTCAAATAATAAAATCCACACTTAGCCTCATAACTGGAGAATGCATGGGGTTTAGGGGTTGTATGTTTTGACACGATGTATCAAACGAAAACCCAACTGTTAAAATTAAAATAATAGAGATGAAGGGCTTTGATTAAACTATCATGTTTTAATTTTGAGTATTCATTCATATTTTTAAATCTTAATCGTTAGATCATTACTTAATACACGATGTGTCAAGTCACACATTTCCTTGTCCCGAATGGGATGTGTATTTGAAAAGAAAATGCAGAATAAGTATATGATAACATGCAATGCAACAATAGAGATCGCATAAAAGATGAGATGTGGAGAAGTAATGCTAACAAAATGATGTGGTAAATGGTGTTGTAGCAGCATTAGAGCCACTGCTGATGATAGATTATGTGTAAAGATTGTATAAGGAGATCACAGAATCTCAACTTGATGTGTTCTAAAGTTTTCCCTTTTTCAACTGAGTGGAAGCTTATATTTGTAGCATTTGGCTACCTACTAATTACTATCTATCCGACCCACATGATTACTATTCAGCACATGTTTTCAGAAGCATCGTTATGCAACAAAAATTACTTTATAAATGGAGTTTTTAATGTATTACAGCTACGCAATACACTTTTACTTTATTACCAAAAAGAAAAAAAGAGTCAAAATTTGACAGTAGCAATGCTATTGCACTTCTATGAATCAGTATGCACTAATCCTTCCC
>LIEC01006614.1:0-14317 GCA_001925005.1 Drosera capensis
AAAATTGTTATTTTTGATCATCTAATGCTTCAACTATTTTTTTATAATAAAACCCAATGGTCTCTTTGTGTAATACAGAACACAGAGTTTCACTTGAAGGCCATATGTGCGGTTTGACTATTTGTTTGATGAAGACATTTTTATGGTTGTCAATCTTGTACCCGAAATGGCTTATGCACCTCTCATACATGGGCCGATCGTGGAGTATTAAATGCCATTTAGGATCAAGCAGCAGTTTTTGGATGTTTTCAAAGTATTCCTAGCCCTCTGTGGATATGAGGGCACTGAGGCAATCACTCTTCATGGATATGAGGGATATGTTTAGGCAAGTGGATGTGGAGGCACTATAATTCGAGCACTTGCTGATTTGGGACGCTTGGCAGGCATCATTAGATGCTGTTGTTTCAACAGCAACGGAGGTCTTATTCATCGAGCATTATTTTTCATGGAATAGATGCATCACTCGATTACGTATTCATCCTCCAAACTCCAACCCCAGTCTAGTATACGGGCCTCGTTCCTTATTTTATCAATATTGGGCTCTTTCTATCGTAAGTATTGCTTTATAATTCTATTTTACTTAATTAAAATCATTGGCACATTTTTAATTATTGTTGGACTTTATTAAGAATTTTATGTTAATCTAATTTAATATTACGAGCTATCGACACTTCGTCAACAGCATTAGGGATGCAGAGGCCGCCCTTCCTGAGCATATATTGCGGCTCTACTTCCATCGATGGATGAGTAGCACGAGGCTTTTATGAACTCGATTCTTGGGAGGAAGGAAAAGGATGCAGGACCTGACAATGTTAGCTAGATCATGCCCCATAGAGAGAGTTATCCTACTCAGAGCCAGCTCAAATAAATCTGTCACGATATCACAGGAGCCATCTCATAGTCAGCCCTTTGCGAGCGGTGAGTCTATTCTTTGGACCAATAGCACGGCTACTATAGATTGGTCATAAAAGGCTGAGTCTCTTACTCCTAGCCTATGTCATTGCCCGAGGGTCCCTTGCTTTCGATGGTTACTGAATCCCTAACCCCGACAGAATCCCGAGGAGAGTCTTCTTTTGCAATTTCTCCAGCCCCTACTCCATTGCTTCTATTTTTGCTGATCTATTGCCCGTATTTCATGGCCCTAAGGGCCATCTATACATATGGACTGGGCCCAGCTGCTAACCCAAAAGCCTAAGCTGATGGGTTATGGGTTACTCATATATATATTCTACTCTTTCTGTTTCTCCATGGTCGATGTGGGTAATCCTGCTCACACATATCCTCAACACATCTAATGAAGAAGATTGCTCCTGCAAACATAAAAGGGTAATACAAGACATATTCTATGCTCCATCATCTGTTGATTCTGATTTTAAGGTGACCTTAGAGCAAAGCAGGGGACTTTATGACTTGATACCGCTTGTGTTAAAATCACTTGCTCCTGGTCAATGGTTATTTGATGAGGTGATTGAGGATTGATGGTTTCGAGGCCTTTTGGTCGATGGAGTGGGGTATACGTTGTGAGTTGCCATTATGCACAAACGTGCTTAAGGTTAGGCAATTGGTTTACGGAGAAAGCGTAGAAACAAATGATGCCGCTCCTCAAGGTTCCTAAAGATATAAACATGATTTGATCCGGTCATTTCACATATATGAGAAACGAAGGTCAAATTCCTATCCATAGTGCTTCGCTGGTGATGATTCCGATGTATATCAACCCATACTTCATCTTGTACGTGTTTCATCGATGATTCCGTACTGCTTCGGTGGTGATGATTCCGATGTACATCAACGTACACTTTATCTTGTGCATGTTTAATCTGGAAAAATGATTGTGCATCTCCTCGATCCTATGTATTAGAAAACTGAGTGCATCACGGTAGCGAAGATGTATCATGTATAGACCAAATGTGTGGTGAATTTTTGCATGGAACGATCTTCTTTCATTATCTTTATCTTTTCTTCACTGATTTAACTCATTTTGTGTTTTGCAGACGGAGTATTTTACACATCTTCTTCGATCATAGCATCGTGAAAAGTTCAAGAAAAAGCAAGCTATCAAGTTCTTTTTCGTCAAGAAACGATCCAAGCAAGTGGATGTGCTGAAGCATATGGATTACATCATGCAAGATATCAAAATGGTATATTCTATATGGACCATTGAGGATGCCAACAATTATATATATATGACTGTTTATGAGTTGTTGATTTGTGAGACTCAAGAGATGCCTCGACAACAAGGACAATCATCAAACACAAATGTATGATGAATGTTTAGATGATTCTGTAATGGATGTTAGGTGTTTTTGGTTGAGATGTTGTTTCCATCGTTTTGTTTTGTTTGTTGTTTAGTCCAAGAATGTATCTAAGGGGATATAGAACAATTCAGGTATTCTGTAAGTGCTTTTGCTTTACTTTAGTATGGATGATTTATGTCTGTATAACAGAAATAATAGACAGTCCTTTGACTTTTAAAAAAAATTTGAGTCCTTTGATATAAATTACAATGGAGGGTTCTCTTGATAATTTCGTATTTTCTGTTATCTGTTATAAAAATCAACGGTTTACAATGATATTTTTCGCTGATGAAGATGTTTCTTGTTTCAATCGAACATTCCATTTCTTAAATGGATGGCTTGTTTTTTTTTTTTTTTTTTTGTGAAATTGGTTTGAATTCATTGGTATTTACGCGCAATCAAAGGTCAACTATAACATAATCCTTATGCCCTCATGACAAGATAAAATGCTGCTTACACAATAAACTCAATACCCCAAAACAAGATTATAAAGTCTACTGAATCGAAATAGAAAAAATCAGCTCCTCTTCTCGTTTGTTTTTGAAAGATTTTGAAATTTCTTTTCATTCATAAACTGTAAATCATCAATCTTATCAAACTTCATATGATTTGTATTATTGATTATATAAGATTACACAATCAACACCGACCGTGGATGACTCCTACCAAATAAAATGACTTCCAATAATAACATGAGGATTAACAGAAGAAAGGAAAAAAAATAATTAATGGAGGGCAAAATGGTAAGAAGGGGACAAGCATCTGCAGCTACAAATCAGACGATGAGAAAGCTCAAAATCAAAAAGCTCAGAGCACACTCGGAACCAACCAACTCCGGCGACGAGAATCTCTCCCGATTCCGATCTCTAGGTAAGATTGATTTCTGTATCCTATAATCGAATCGCATTTCTAACTGTATAATTTATTCTGAATCGATGAATTTGGTATATGTAATCTTTTTCACGATGTTTTAGATTTAGGGTTTGACATTGAGACTAATAGTATCATTTACGTTCATCGCGTGATTCTGTAGTCAAATGGTTGTAGATTTTACACTGATTCAATAATAGAATTTGGAGAAATTGTTAGAATCTGGTGTGTTTTTCCTGAATTTCGCGGAACTGCTGTTGATTTGAGTGAGTGGAAACTTGTGTTTAATTCAACGATGTTTATTCTTTCTTCTACTTCTTCTTCTTCTTCTTCTTCTTTTTTTTTTTTTTTTTTTTTTTTTTTTTTTGATCTGTGAATTAACCATTGGATCATGATATTTGAGTATAGATCAAGCTCAAATCAACTTATCTCGTGCTAGAGACTTCCAATTAGGACGATGCGCTCCTCCTAATCACGCTAACCTGAGAATGCTTCTGTCGAGAAATAGGCATATGAGTTCTAAGTAAGATACACATTTCATTAGTTTCATAGACCAAACTCGTACTCGAATAGAAGTTGGTTATATTATTATAAGTGATTGTTAATTTGACGTGAACCACATAATTTGGTGTCAAATCCCTAACCAAAATAGAGTTTCTTGTCATATTCTCTTTACACATTTCTCTTAGACTGTGAAAGACTGTAAATGAAGAGATAAGATTGCCACAATCCGACAGGTCTGGTTGTGGCAGTTGTTTGCATTTGAAGTAAACTGTGATCCATCAATATTTCTAGTGTCTGGGAGGGGTTTTTTTTTTCAAAAAATTATAACGATGAAATGTTAAGTTTGATTGATTAGATTTTGTCTTCTGTGTTTGACCAGGTATATTATCATCTAAGAAGCTATGGAACCTACAGATCCTGTATATCTGGCAGATGAAGACTCGCCCCAGATGAAGGTGTTCAAGGCTGTGACATCTGGTTTCGTCGCGGGTACAATTTGGGGAACTATTGTGGCTACTTGGCATGATGTCCCTCGTGTCGAAAAAAACGTGGCTCTCCCTGGGTTGATAAGGACCTTGAAAATGATGGGTAACCATGGCGCAACATTTGCTGCAATTGGGGGTGTTTATATTGGTGTAGAGCAGCTTGTGCAGCATTACAGGATGAAGAGAGACTTCATCAATGGCGCTATCGGTGGCTTTGCTGCGGGTGCGACAGTTCTGGGCTTTAGAGGTAATCTTTTCTCTCTTCCAGCCAGATTACGTGAAGTTTGCCAGAAATAGTTAAACTTGTAGCCATGCTTTGTTATTTTCTGTGCTAATTGATTATTCTCTGCTTATTTCGTTACAATTTTCTCTTTTACTTTTGGTGCCTGGGGCAGTAGTTGTCTCATCTGTGACCTGGTTGTTACATGGTCAAAGATCACTCTAACATGATTGGAAAGATAGGTTCCGGTCTTGTTGGTTCAGTCTGGTTTGGACTACATAAGTGAAAGATGAATACGATCCCAGAACTTGCATCTAAACGATGCCCATATAATCATATAAGTTATAGCAGTTCTTTTTCTAGTTTCTACTCTCCAATTATACTCGTATCTATTTCCCTTTTCTGTGGAAAGCTAAATGGAAATCTTGATAGTGAATGCATTGCACAATCTCTGTTGGTTTATATGTTTCATTAGCCTTATGAAGTAGAAATTCTATATCAATATATCAAGCTGGTAGGAACCTTCACGATGGGGTTTTCCACCTTTTTACCTGTGTTATTCTTCAGAGAAAAATAAGATAGGACGAGTGACTTCTATTAGTCTATCTTGATCTGAAAGAGTGAAGAGTTCTGTACTGAATTTATGCTGGATTTCCACTGATTACATATTCGGATGCAATAGAAACTTGGACATGCCATGCACTTGATTATTGGGCTGACCAACGAGTCTGAAGAGTATTGGCTGAACTAGGCTCCATGCAGCTATGATATCACCTTTTAGGATGAGATCAACTTGTCACATACTCGCACGGTTCATACTTCTCCCTATGTGAAGTTACTATCCGTTTTAGAGCCATCAGCTGCTGTCAGTATCAGCTGTATATTTTTTGTTCAAACGTGTCATTGACATATTACGTTTGCACCTTCTTATAAATCAAACCCATTCATTATACGTAATTCATATGTGATAATCCAACATGTATGACCTCCCGGATCAAGCTGCCTCTTGAGCTAAACAATGCAAAAGTGTAATCAGGTTTTATGTTTCGGTGCCTGGATTTTGACCAATCCCATTGTTTCTTGCCAGCAAAAAGCATCTCAACAGCAATCTCTGCTGGAGCAGCTCTGGCTGCCACTTCCGCAATCATAGATGTTGGCGGTAAGACTACCAGAGTTGACAATGGTAAGGAGTACTACCCCTACACCACCAAGAAAAGGTCTCCAGCTACTGAATCTTGAGAATGATGTATTGCCAGGACTGGAAGAGCGTCCAAAATGGCTATTTTCTTTTCAAGTGGTTTCATCTTTGCCATTAATTTCTTGAGTTCTGTGGCTTCTGTTGTGAAGATGTTGAATTAGATCCTTTAATAAACAAGCGTGACTATGTTGTATAATGATCCAGTTTTTAGAGAAGTGTTGTTTTTTGTTGTGAACTGCGATAATCAACGGTTTGTTCTGTGTTTGATATGAGATGAACTATTGAATCTGAAGCAAGGATGAATACACGGAGCATAGAACAAGAACTGATACTTGGTACAAAATGCGAGGAATTTTTTTATTTTTTTTGGGTAGGAAATGTGAGGAAATTTTCGCAGGTACAATTATTCGAAGTGCAAAATAGAGAGGAAACTGGTGATTAAGTAACCGATGATCTTCACTTGCAAGCTTGCAGTGGAAGACCGCACAAGCACTTGTTATGCAGATAACAATACTTATCATTCTCTTGCAGCCTCCCGCCCTGTGGGATCTCTCCACAAAGCTGAGTATAACTCACGTTGAACAACAGCAGGTACTTTGCGTCCTTCAACTTCTCCGGCAACCTCCCAAACACCTGATTATGATTCAGATCCATGTGGGACAACCTTGGGTTGTAATCCATCTTCCTGATATCAAATGTAATTGCATTCCTGGAGTGATCCACGTATTGCAACTCATTCCCCTTCTTGAACAGAAATGACACGTCCCCGATGAGCTGGTTACTTGATAGGTAGAGGAAGGTCAGCTGTCCGCTCGACCCAAAGGAAGCCGGGATAGGGCCGGAGAGTTTGTTGTGGGATAGGTAGAGTGTGGAGGACGACCCCAGTGAGCCCGTTACATGAGAGGTCGAGGAATGTGAGGTATGGGAGGTATGAGATGGATGAGGGGATGGCTCCGATGATTTTGTTGAACGAGAGGTTGATGTAGTTGAGTGATTTTACTTGACCAACGGACTCAGGGATCGGACCAGTGAGGTTGTTCCAACTGAGCCATAGAGTTGAAAGGTTGATTATGCCTAGGGACTCCGGGATGGGGCCTACGAGGAATGGGAGCTTGTGTAGGATAAGGGTGTCGAGGCGTGTTATGCTTGAGATGAAGGACAGGATGGTGGACGAAAGTGTGTTGTCATATTGGATCACAAGGGTAGAAACATGGCTCGAGTTGGCCCAACAGGTGACACCGTACCATTATGAGCAACAGTCGGTGGTCGAGGACCACGACGAGAGGGTGATCGGGTTCCTGAAATGGGATTTCATTTTGAGGAGCGCCGCTTTCACACCAGTGTAACATAGTTGTTGATCATCGGCCGCAAAGACACCGGCAACTATGAGTAGGAGAAAGACGGGGAGAGACAGGAGTCGGAACTCTGCTGAGGATGCCATTTTCTTGATTTTTAGATGGGAGTATTTGCAGATCAAAGCCCTTTATTTATAAGGCACATCTATCTCGTCTATGAGTATATTTTGGGGTTTAATGATGCAGTGAACACTAGCATCCAATGTTGACTGACCCTACATGAATCAAGAGGAGCCGGATCTCAAGTTGTTATTGAGAATGGATCTTTCGCAGTTTGCAAGTGAGTCGATAAAGGTTATATGATAATACGTTATTTAGGAATCATCCTTTCTCTATCGTACGCTGAATGTCTCGTCGTTGTTTCATAGACGAGCACGGTCATAGATTTTGTATCTGAGTGTTTTCGAGAGCCGGGAAAATATCCAGCATTGTCGCCGTCCCGGTCAAGTTAGTATCATGAGAAGATGTAGAATGAAGAAAGGGGAAGTTTCAAAGGTTGGCTGAAATGCGCACAATGGCTGCTGTACTTTGCAAACATGACAGCTCGAATTCAAAGGATATGGCTTTGCATTGCAGCATATTCCTATCCATTTGGCAGAGAAGGCAACGAGTCTTGGCCACTACATTTGCAAGTTGATCTTCGGTTCATGCATTTGCAGATTGCCGGAAATAACCCCTTTCGCAACAATTTTTTTTCTTTTTAAAATGGTAAAGATTGTATTAAGCAATGGGAGAAAAAAATTACAAAAAAAAAATAAAAAAAATCCTAGATATGTCCCTTTGCGATACCTATACATAAGCACCATTATTAAATCACTACCCTCAAGCCTTAGACATTCCGAATTTTGAAAATATGCATTTAAACCTTCTCCGCTTAGGTGAGCAAGTACAAAAGTTTCTAAAACTGTCAAGATTGACGGAATTTCATTCTCAAACCCTAATTTTGACCTTTTATAACTTTTTATTCCATTATTTCCCTTCCCTTCCCTTCCTCCTCTTCATCCATCCTCACTCTTCATCCTCTCTATTCAATCAACCTCCCTTCGTCATCTTCTTCCCCCACAACTTTCACCAAAACAAAAAAAATCGCAAAATGGCATCGAAACAAATAGATTTCAATCAGAAATCGAAGCATAAAGCATATGAATTCCCCAAAGAAGTTTTTCAACCCGAAAATCGGTGAGCAATGACAATGTGATTGAGGAGGATTAGCATCGGTCGATGAGGAAGGAGTTTCCATCTTTCATTTCTTGTTTCCTTAATTTGATGTCCAACGTCTTCGATGTCTTTTTTGTATTTGCGATTTGAATCGAAAAGAGCTGTTTTTTTTTTTTTATGGATAATTAATTGTGATTGACTATGTTTTAATATGAGTAGCAGAATAGATAAAAAAAAAGGAGAGTATTTTAGGTTTGGCAGCAAATTCGATATCGTGGGTGAAATTTGCTATTTGGGTGTGAGTTAGGGTTTATGGTTTTGGGGAGTAGTAGTTGACTCTCTGCGTAGCAGAGAAGCAGAGAACAACTAAAAAAATCAAATCCTAGGAAAATTAAAGGAAAATGAGAAGGTGAAAAATTGATATAGAATCATGGAATAAAACGAAAGGATTCGTCAGTTGAGCGAGTTGTGGTTTTGGCAATGGTGGTGTGCACGGGTGGTTTTGGGTGGGAAATTTAAGGGTGAGGAGAAAACGAAAATATATGAGTACGTTTATTTATCTCGATCATGAAAAATTATATATATAAATAATTCATAATCTATCATCTTAACCTTTTAGGTTAACAGTTGGGTCAAATTCACATGTGTATTCTACTCAGACCTGATAGGATGTGGTTTGCTTTTTTGAGCTCTTTCCTGAATCGTAACAAGTGATATCAGAGTAGAGTAGGGTTAATCTTTCAATCAGTCAAGAGATCCCCATAGCCAGAGACCCATCTACAACCAGAGATCGATCCGCGTTGAGACCAATCTATCGACGACAACTAGAGAAATCAGCTGCTAGAGATCGATCTCCGTAACCTCACCGCTTGCCGTTTCATCACTTGATCGGTCTCTCTCCTCTGCTCCGATCATTGTCTCGCCTCCAGCCGCCAGAATCAGGAGTCCACAGTTGCTGCGATCTCAGAAATAGAGAGCTCACTCATCCTTTCCACTGACGACGACGACGCATCATTCTCGAGTCGTCGTCGCCGCAACCACTTCTAAAACACTGGAGTTTTCACGACAGTGTTGTGCTTGAGTATATCTTGAGCCTTGCAAGCAGTGTTGTGATTGTTGTGTGTTTTGGGAAAATATTGGATTTAAGTTTTCAAAGTTTCGTTTTTCGATCAGGGTTTTCTAGTTGATTCGAAAAAAAAATGAAGATAAAGTAAAGAAAGACCAGTGTATGTCGAGCCGAGTAAAGACTTTATCCTCAAGACTATTTTGCTAAGTTCAGTGCATACGGATTACGACAAAAAGCCTCCAAGATACAACGACACATTACATTTAAGGTTGCAATACCTTAATGAAACACAGGCGTTTCTTAAAATTGTCTTGAACCTTGCTTGATGAATAAAACAGGAACCTTTTCTAGAAATAAAATTCAAGAATTGTTTGTGGAGAAGGAGAACGCAATGCACATCGAAATGCTCTTGTAATGCAAAAAGAAGAGAAGAAAAGAACCAACAAGTCGATACACTCATGTTGCACAACAGAAGAATAGAATGGAATCTGAGTGTTTTCAAAATGAAACCAGCGCATGCTTGTATAGGAATTAGAGAGCAATTGGCGGGAGACATGTGGCGCGTTCTGGTTTGCTGGCGGTTTGTGCCAACAGAATTAGCCCGGCATCCGGCCAACGACATAGGTTCTCCCTCACACACAAAATTGGTTACCCCCAAGGACCCATCAGTTATCACTAGATTCTCATTTGTAAGGCATTCTTCCTTCTACATAAATTTCAATATAGGTTAGCATCATTTTGCTACATTCCACCATATTAAATGTACCAAACATCATACTTTGAGCATCAATTTCTCATTCATCATTTATGAGTTTTGAGAGTGTTAATATACTATGTTCATCTTTAATGAACGCAGATTATGTTCAGCTCAAAATCGTTCCAAATCAATGTTCGAAACCCACATTAAAATGTGGTCAAACTTATTCAAAACATACTAAAATCCAACACCAAACACCAACAGTGTACATCAACTATACTACCCAAAACCAACATCAACAAACTCCATACATCGAAGACTTCATCCAAAACTTATCACAAAGGGGCACCACACAAGCACTTGTTGTGGAAATAAGAGTACTGATCAAAGCTCTGTTGTAACTCATGTAGAATCGCGCCAGGAACTGCACACCAGTCAAGTTCTCGAGTATATTTTCGGAGATCATGTTATGGTCCAAATCTAGAGTGAATAACTTGGTGGCAGGGAACTCTATTTTCTAGAAGTTGAACTAGAACAGGTTCCTTGATAGGTTGAGTTGCTGCAACGGCTTCTTGGCCCCGAATAACAACTAGGCATCCCGGATCAGGTTGTTCCTTGATAAGTCGATCTTCAAAAAGTTATATTTCCTAAACGACTTGGGGATCGCCTCGGACAGGAAGTTATGGGACAGAATGAGGTAGAAGTTTTGGTTCTTGAATGATCTAAAGCTCTCAAGGATGGTCCCAATGAGCTTGTTTCGAGAAAGGTCAAGGGAACCTAGGGTCTAGAGTTTGGATATTGAAGGCGGGATGGAGCCGGATAGGTTATTGAAGGAGAGATCGAAATCAATGAGTGTTTTCATAGGTATTGAAGCTTAGTGATGCTTTGTGGGATCAGAGCATTGAAGTAAGGGAGCTTGTGGAGCTAGAGAAAGGTAATGTAGGGGAGATCATCGGTGGCCGAGGGCATCTCCGAGACTAGTTGATCGCTATATTCGATATGGAGTTGGACGATCCTGTGCGTGATGTCATCACACTACACTTGATTTCAGTCTGTGCAGTAGTTGGTGTCATTCGACTATGAGGCAAAGGCATAGGGATTGTTGAACTGTTGCTTGATATGTAGGAGGACTTTCTTGTCTTTCGGATTACAGAGCTCGCCGGTAGGGAGAGGTGTTGAGGATTTGTATGAGTAGGTTTACCCATAGCGATCGTGAAGAAAAAGAAAGAGTAGAATATATATATGAACAACCCATAATCCATCAACTTAACCTTTTGGGCCCAGTTCACATGTGTATTCTACTCTGGTCCGGTTATGACGTGGTTTCCTCCCTTAGGCTCTCCCTTGAATCGTAACAAGTGGTATCAGACCCCATGGTTCTTTGAGCCGGATGCACAAGTTGTTGTGGATGGACTCACACATAAATGGAAGATTGTTGAGGTTTTTCCACATCGACCGTGAAGAAAAAGAAAGAGTGAATATATTTATGAACAACCCATAATACATAATACATAACCTATCAGCTTAAGCTTTTAGGTTAACAGTTAGGCCCATTTCACATGTGTATTCTACTCAGACACAGTTAGGACGTGGTTTCTTCTCTTGGGCTCTTCCCTGAATCCTAACAGTTGTTGGGATTGTGTAAAATTGGGGAACACCAATCCTTAAACTAACGAGAATAAAATCAAGATGACATAAAGATTTTTACGTGGAAAACTCGAAAAGGGAAAAACCACGGGATGTTCAGTCTCCAACCCCAGAAGATTTCACTAAGAAATTAGAAAAAGATTATATCCTTCGTCTATCTAATCTTCTGCACAAATAGAAGAAAAAACTTGTCTATCACTTATCTCAAATTGCCCAAGTTTTTCTAAACTATCTTCACCCCATAAAAACTATTGGATCACACCCCCTTCTATATATACATTGAGAGAATATTTTTTCGATGTTAAAAAGATTTAACTACCCATGAACATAGAACCAAATCATAACCATCTTTATTTTCCCAATGTGAAAATCTTACAAATAATAACCCACGGATATTTTTCACATTGGAAGAGAGGATACTTGCCGACTAGGTGGAGGATACTGTCATTCTGGCGATCTTCCTATAATATTTAAAAATTGCTTGATTGCAAATCGTGACCAATCCTCCTTGTTTGGATACTTATCAAAATTTTGTCATCATGTTGATATATTTTTGTACTTGTCAAATCGTGACTTCTAAGATCAAGTCCTATATTTTGATCTCACTAGCACCTACCCAAAAACCTCCAAAGAGATCACTCACACTTGTGTTCAGATCAAGTGTGGTTAGCTCGAAGATTCCACAGTGATATCCTCCCAAAAGAAAAGGGCACGTTCTCAACTCATCAAACTAGGATGAACTAAGAGATTATTTCTCACAATTTGATAAAGTGTCGACTTCAATTGTTATGACGGACATGGCACGGAGGCACCGAGTTCGAATACGTCGAGTTTGTTGATCCTTTGACTTCAAAGCGCTCAAGATATCAAGACATATGATCAATGGAAGAACTGTATGATATATTCTTAATATTGTTGATCATCAAGTTCTAATTTTTGTAGTGATCGGGTTAGATTCATATAACAATTCTAGTAAAAGTCATTCATATCAAACAATTGATTCGTTGGATTGATGCTTGGTCTAAACATCTAATTGATTTGTTGAATTAGTTTGTTGATTTTAATTATGTGATACTGTATTATTATAGGTGGATGTCAAAAGAGCTGTACCAAAGAGTGAGCAACTGAAGAACCATACAGATTTGGATACAAGCATGAATGATATGTCTGGACCTAGCAATGGAGAATATCAAATTAATACAAATAAGATTTTCGTTTGAGGAGTTCGAAAAATTATTTCATGAAGTTCAGTAAGATACTGGATGCGATCCTAATTCATGATAGTGTAACTAAGAAATTACGAGGTTTTGGTTTTATCACCCTCTGAATCAAAACAAGTGTACAAACACGTTTTGAAAAATACTCCCTCGGTCCCATATAAATTATAATTGTTTTTAGAAATGGAACCAAAACCAACAAATGAAGTTTTAAGTGATCCAAACCGGATTGATGTCATACAAGAAGAAATAAATGAGTTTCAAGACATCAGAATTATCCAATTGTTGAATGCAAGTGGGGTGTTCAGAAATAAAACTGATGAAAATGAAACAATCATAAAAAACAAAACCAAGCTAGTGACAAAAAGTTACTCACAAAAAGAAGGAATTGATTTTGATGAAACATTTATCCCTGTTACAACACTGAAAACAATAAGAATGTTCCTTACTCTTCTTCAATGGACAGGTACAACAGGAGATATATGTTAAATAACCTTCTAGTTTTGAAGACTTTGAACATTCATATCATTTCTACTGGTTAGACAAGACATTATATGATTTAAAACAAACTCCAAGGATATTGTATAAAACTCTATCAACTTTCCTATGTGAGAATAATTTTCAGAGAGAAAATATAGATATCATAATATTTCTTAAGAAACATAAAAAAACATATATTCTTAATGTAAATTTATGTTGATGACATTATATTTAGCTACACTAATAACAAACTGTGTGAAAGATTTGCTACACTAATGAAATGTAAATTTCAAATAAGTTTAATGAAAGAATTGAAATAGTTTTTAGGACTTCAGGTACAATAGTTAGAATGTTGGATATTTATAAATCAAGCCAACTACCTAAAGAACACAGTCAATAAATATGGATTAGAAAATACAAATCATATGAAAATCCCTATGAGTGCAATCATAAAAATTGATAAGGATGAAAGTGAAAAAGAAATAAGCCAAACAATATATAGAGAAATAATAGACTCATTTTTATATCTTACTCCAAACAGACCAGATATCCAGTACTTAGTCTACATATATGTAAGATATCAATCTGATCCCAAAAAATCTCATTACATCACAGAAAAGAGAATCTTACCGCTATAAATCCTCCGGCGGCTGCCTGCCTCCATCTCATATTACATCACCACCACATCGCGCGGCAGCTTGCTCATCGTCGTGCCGCCTTCTCACTGTCTCATCTCATATTTTTCACCAAACCGAGAAAAAAAAGAGAAAAGCCTTTTCTCACATTCATCGCCGATTATAGTCACCCCTAAATCGAAAACCCCAATCGTGCAAACCCTTCGATTCCGTCGAATTTGCTGTAATCGCCGCTTCGATTCGCTGATTGGAACTGTTGTGTGTTCCTCCCGCGCGTGGTATGATCGTGCGGTATGTGGTTCGCGTCGATCGGGTATTTGATTTCTGGATTCTGATTGTTTTGCTATGAATTCTCGGCGTTGTGTTGAATTTGAGTGAGGAGTTGTGTTTTCGGTGGAGATTTCCCCAAATCTTGATGCCCTAGAATTGGGGTTTATTGTCTCGGGGGTTAGGATTTCGTGGTTTGTAGATGGTTGTGTGTGATGAGA
>LIEC01006616.1:0-15466 GCA_001925005.1 Drosera capensis
CCTCTCCCCCCGGCCCTCTTTTTTTTTTTTTGAAACTGCAGAGCAACAACACTTAATCCAGTAGAAACATCAGAAACAAGTCCAATGAGCAAGAGCATGCATCCCTGAAGTCATTTATGAACCATAGAGAGACAACTCAAGCCTCTTCAAATAACAAGAAATCGGATATGATGAGACACGTTCAAAAGAAGATAGTTGAATGATGCATGGAACTAAAATATGATGTAGATATCAAATGGATGCTGGACAAGGGACTGAACATCACTGCTAACTAGTTTAGTGTCAGACCGTTAGAAGGCTTATGTGTACAACAAGTTCTGGGTGAGGGAGATATGTATGCATCCTCACTCAACAGATAGTTCCAAATGAGAACTCTTCCCCGATTACAATCTTGGTGTGGATGTCTTACTAATGGAACAAACTTGTCTATGTCCACCCATCACATATCACCCCAAAAATAAAGTAAAATAAAATAAAAAGGGAGAAGAGCGGGCAATCTTTCAGATTGTTGGAAAAAAGGAGGCAATATTATGTCTTCGAAGTTCTCATAAACATTCTAGCCTAGAAGACAGAGATTTGATTTTGATCATCTTTATCTTTCACTGAGAGAGTTTGTAACTCAAACAATCCATATTCCATATACGCTAACTTGAAGTAAATCTCAAGCCTTTGCCTAAGGTTTCAGACATTCTCAGTACCCTCCTTTTCTTTCAACCGCAGGGCACCGCTTCCACAAATAGTGGGGCAGGGTTAAGAGCACAAATAGACTGCAAGGGTAAGGAAAAGAGTGTAATTGACTAGAATAAAACGATCAATCAAAATGGAGAGAAAGTACAGAAAAACTATGAAAACAAAAACAAATTGCAGGCCCTGAAATATTACCTTTTTCAGCTCCTCCTGGAAACCCAGAATTCTCTCAGTGCTAATGGATCTCAGCAATTTAATTAAAAACCCTGGCTTTAGAGCTGAAGTCGAATCTACAAATATCGCGATTTTCTTGTAGTCTATGACATCTTCAAAGGGCAATTCAATGTAGTCACTGACAATTACTGGAACGCACAAACTCACAATTGCATCAAAGAGCCTGCATGCTGATGGAGTGTCCCCAGCAGGATGTAGACAAAACTTTGACGTATGCATTCCTTGAGTAGCTGCACGACGGCTCTCCCTGGACTGTGCACCATGTTTCATAATAACACCATCTTCATTCTCAAGTAGTTGGAATAGTATGTCACGAATCTTTCCACCCTGATAAACAATACACAACAAAAGTATCAACCATTCTGATTGCTAAAGAATAACCAACCCAGTAAAATCAGATGCTGAAAGCTCCAATCAAGTTAGAAACAAAACATGCTCACCAATCACCATGCAAGTCACACAAACATTTGTGGCCAAAAAATTGCCTGATAAAACTCTCCTCATGTTGATCAGTACATGAGATCACACTAATCTTCCATTTCAATCAGCATTCCTCAACACGCCTATCATAATCTTAATCTTACAATCCTTCTAGGTATGATACACCATATTACTTTTTCTCCATCCTATGCAGTGTAAAGCCCAAAGTAACTTGAGGCAACATTCATATTCTCTCTTATTAGTGGCTTCATGTTTTCTTTGGTCTCCATCTGCTCCTTTCTTTCTAAGCAAGTCATCTTACCTTGTGACAGGTGACCTTCATATCTTAGCAAAAGTTACAACATGATCCTGCCATCTTAAACTATTCTCCATAATTTTTACCCTAACCAGCACCTACTCACAGCAGCCCGTGCATCTCCACAGATCTTCTCTTCAGGATCATTAGTAGCACAGATTTGAGGATTCTCGTGATTCTAATCTCGCATCTCTAACTTTCTACCCTTTGAGTATGACTTATCAGCTAACAAACATTTAGAAAAGGAAACCAGCAGGCTTAAAAGTTAAAAGCCATCTCAAAGAACTTTCCCTGTAAGCTTAAAGAAATATTATTGCCGCAAAAGATCACAGAATTTTCCTCCATTTTTTGTACAACAGTTACTCCATAACTGATATTACCATCACTTTGTAATTGCAAACCTTGTGCAGCACAACTTACTCCAAGTAGGGAATTGTCAACCCTCATTGCCAACAAGTTAGGCCACATACTCGGCTCATGAGCTGAAAGAACACATACATATCATCATTGACCCTCAAGGTTTTATATTTCATCACCTCCAACAATTGAATAACCATAGTTCAATCCCAGTAGCGATCGAGACATAATAAATCTTCCATGAGTGCACAAAGTGAAGTCTCAAAACAACGAGGAACTGAAAACATCTACTACTCTACACCCTTTTGCAATTAATCCTTGTCATGGTTGACTTCAAAGCACATTGAAAGGGCCACAATTTCTTGTTTAAAACAAACAAAGCCAAAGATAATCATAGTTATGGGATATCCCAACCTCATAATAAGCTCCCGGACATTCCTATCATCAAGGAAGTCGCAGCTCTAATCAACCTTTCATCAAAACCAGAACGCCATTAAGGGCCATGCCATCCATAGCAACAGCTGGACCAGTTCTATTCACTAGTAATTCATCATTCATGGAACATATGCCTCCTAATCCATACTAAGCTCACTCTTTCTAGCTTAAAAATTCTGCACAGCAAGAAATAATCAATCACCAACACCTACACATTACTACCATACAATCCGTACTCTGAACACACCCCTTTAATCAAACGCATTTCATGAAGAACCAACAGAATGGGATGAGACCAATACCTCCTTCCTATACCGATTCCCCATAAAGAACAGCAACGAATGCCGCTTCTCCACCCCGACATCCCCGACAAACGAATTAATCCTATGCGAATACGGCAAAATCACATCTTTCACCAACGACGCCTGATCACTCTTCAACCTCCCGAAATCCGACACCAGCAACACCCCGTTCTTCACCCTATCGACAACCTTATACAACGCGTTCGGATCCTGACACACAAACACATGATCCCATACCCCATTCCTCCTCCAATACACCTGTTTCTCTAACCACTCCATAACCTCCTCCTGCATCCCCTCATCACTATACACACTCACCCTCTCCTCTCCGTCCCCTCCCCCCGGTCGAATCGGATTAACCACGAGACTGAGGGACGAGAAGAACGGGACATAGAACAAGTCAGCGGTCTCCGGATCCGAAACCCTAACCACGGGCGATCCAACCCGGTCCGACTCCGGTTTATTCAGATCGGAAAACAGGTACCATTCCGCCGGGTGTTGGTTCCCGGGGTACTTAAGGCCTTTCGCATTATTCTCGGGTTCGCCGCCACGGGCGACTGCGTAGCTTTCGATTACGCCTAAGGTGAATTTGCGGGGAAGATCGTACATGTAGATCTTGATCGGATTAGGGTTGGGATCTGATTGGGAGGAAATGGAGAAAGGGGAGGGGGAGAGGAGGAAGGAGTGGAAGAAGGCGAAGAGGGAGAGGAGGAGGAGGAGGCCGGCAGCGACGGCGGCGGCTAGGGTTTGTTTCAGGAGAGATTTGCGGGGGAGTTTGGGAGGAGAGGTGGAGAGGAAAGGAGAGGGACGGGTGGGCTTCATTGGGCGGTAGTGATGGCTCATGCTCGTGCTGTACTGGGACTGGTCTTTCTCCGGGGAATGGTGGTGGTCTGGTATTCTGATTTGGTTTTTGTACTTTTTGTTATGAGCCGGTGAATTTGTGTTTTCGAAAACCAGAAACACGTTAAAATCTTTAAAATAATTTTTATTTATTTTTTCAATAATTTTATCATGCATTTTTTATTTTTTTAGTTTGAAAATATGTTACACTTTATTTCCTAAATATATTAAAAATATAATTTTGTTCCTTAAATTTCACCAAACCCAGTTTTCTTTATCTATCATCCATTTCACTCTTGATTTCATTTATTTTTCTCATTTTTTTCATCCTTTCTTTTCCCATTTTTTTTTCAACCATTCTTCCCCCATTTTACATAATCAGGTTCACCATTTTGTCAAGATCGTGTCCAACAAAGTGAAATGCCGATCACAACTACAAGCAAGAATGGAACGGCTAGGAGCAATGCCGATTACGAGCAAGAATGGAATGACTAGGAGCAAAAATCATCCAGCTTAGAAACAATTATCAAAGTAATTGTTAGCCTTCTTTGCAAGGTCATTTCTTTACTTTTTTGACACATACATCACAATGTCAAACGAAGGATCTCTTAAACCCGTAGATGTTGAGCTTGTTGCTCTTTGCATGGTCGAAGGTGAGTGTCATGCCATCTCCATCCGAAAATCAATGTCTCTCGTCAACGTATTTGAGAAATTAATAAATAAATGCCTATAAATCAACCCGATGCTAGCGACCTTGAAATATCTTGCTCCACAAATAGGAAACCAAGTTCACGTGTTTTTCATCGAGGATGCCGTTGTAGCTAATATGTGTCATGTATACACATATGTGAACTTGGGTGTGATTCAAATGGAGACATCAAAGAATATAAGTACAAGTAGCAATTCTCCAAGAATTTGCTTGACCGCCCAAGATGTAAGGTATTGTAAAGAACATTTATTGTACAATGTTAATACTTGGCGGTATAGTTTGTTATAAATGCTTTGTTAATCAGTTTGACTTTAGTAGAAAAGTAAAGATATGTTGTAGTTTAAAATTATATCCTTCTTCAATATGGCACTTCTATAGTAATGTTAATTAGTTTAAATGCTTTTTTTTTACATTCCAGATCTGGGAACAATGAAAGCCCCAGTGTAGACGCCACTGAACACATTGAGAGTACCTCCATGGATAGTTGGCGAGCGTGTATCGAGGGTGTAGGTTAAGTCTTTGCTCATGCAGAGTAGTTTATGTGTGACTAACAGACAAGAAAAACAACAACGAAAAAAGATTATAGTTGAGTGCGCGTACAAGGAATGCAAGTGGCGTGTTTATGCGTCAAAATGTAAGCGTGATGGTGTCTTTGCTACCAGGAAGTATAATCTAGCATACACTTGCGATACGGGATTGGGAAGTAGAGGGCACCCGAAAGCAAAATCAGTGTAGGTGTCTAGTATTGTGAAGGACAAACTAAAAGACATAACATGTTATAGCCACGATAGATATCGTCTCTGATTTTCAATGAAGCTATTAAATTCAACTGTCGTATCATCATGCTTGACGAGGCAAGGAAGTGGCATTGGAGGAAATTCATGGGAAAGGTAGGTTCTCGTTTGACCAATTGAGGTCATATTGTGCCAACCCGAAGAGCACAAACTTGGCAAGTATAGCAGAGTACGAGGTTGATTCAGCACAAGTCAATTTGTTAGATTGTTTATGTGCTTTAAGGCCTATTTGATTGGCTTCCACAGGGGATGCAGACCTGCCGTTTTCTTGGATGACACTTTCATCATACACCGATATCGTGGATGTTTATTATGTGTCACTGCAAAGAATGGGGAGAATTGTATATTTTCTCTTGCCTTTTCTGTCGTGAGTGCGGAGAATAATGATAATTGGAAGTGGTTTTGTTGGCAATTGATGAAATCTCTAACGCCCTTGAATTATGGCTCTTGGAATCGGTATATCTTTTTTTTCAATTGTCAGAGTGGGCTTCTTCGAGCTGTGCCATTATACTTTCTTGACAGTAATCATTCATATTTCCTACGCCACTTGTTGGACAACTTTAAGAAAGAGGTGATAGGACTAGAATTATTTCATGTTCTTCATCCATTGTATATTTCATTACTGATTATGCTTTTGTTTCTCTATTTCCTCTCAAAATATCCTGGGTTGAACAAGAAGCATTGGAGCTTTCTCTTCAAAGCAGTCGTACATGGCCTCACAATGGACATATATCTTTCCAACATCAACAAAATCACCATGACAATGCATCTTTCTTGAAGTTTTATTGTCAATTTTAATCCATCATGCTGGGCTAATACACTTTTCCCGGGTTGCTGTTGGGGGATAATGACCAACAACCTAGCCTAGAGCTTTAATAGTTGGATTAGAAACGCAAGGCGCTTGCCCATCACTATAATGGTCAATCAAATATGCATTAAGATCATAGAGGTTATGTACGAGAGGCATGAAAAAGTTTTGGGAAACTGTACCATACTATGCAAGGGGGCAGAGGAAATATTACAGAAAAATATGAGGCAAGTCATGGTGTAACGCTCCATTGTGCAAGTTTGAGGAAGTTTGAGATGGTCGATAAGGATGGCACTCATTCCGTTGATCTAGAAGCCAAAACATGCAGCTTTGAAGACTGGTAAGTGAACTCCAAGCCTTGCAAGAATGCATGTGCGTGTATCGAATCGAAAGAAGATTCTTTGTATCAATATGTTGATCATTACTTCACTGTTGACATGCACAAGCTTGTATACAAGGAAGTGATGAATTTGATCCCCAATGTGTACCAACCTGATATTCCACCGCATCTGCGGATAAGGCCAGCCGATGTTCCACCACAGGCGGGACATAGGAGGACAAAAAGAATACCATCCCAAGTTGATTCTCGTCCTATCCGATGCGGACGATGTGGACGTACCAGATACATTCAAAGAACATGTCAAAATACCATTGACGAAAATTGAGAATTGCTTGATTTTGTGCTCGTTTACTTAATAAGTATGGTTGTTATATGTCTGAGATTTGTTTTGGAGACTTGTATGGTGATGGGTTGTTGAAGTGTTTGAGACTTATTTTCAAGACTTGTATGATTATGAGTTGTTGTGTTGTTTGACATGTTTGAGATTTGTTCCAGGATAGGTTGGCATGTACATAGTTGTTGCTGATTTTCGAGTTGATAAAGAGCAGCTTGTTGCACTACAACAAACATCATAGAATGTAAAAAATAATCATTTTGTTATTATTTTTTGGCATATTGCAGTATAATATTAATTGTATATAGTATAGTTTATTATAGTTTATGTGAACATTTATACTTATATTGTAGTGTAGTATGTCGTGTCTGTGTATAGTAATAAATTTATCTTAAAATAATTAGAATAGAGAAACATTAGTATATATCATGTGATCATGATAAGTTTATTGTACATAAGCACATGTCATGGTGTTCATTCTTTGTATCGAGATCATGTCTATATAAGACTCTGCACATGTGATCATGATAACAAGATGCGCAAGTCATTGTTTATAAAAGATGTAGATTTTCAACTATTTACGACACTTTTGTGCATTTGTGTTGCATAACAAAACGTTTCCATTGTTATTTTTAAGCATATTGTAATACAATATGAATTGTATTCAATACTGTTATTCATATTGTTCGTTAAAATTTATATTCATACCATAATTTTGAATGGCATATCAATGTATAGTAATAACTTTATTGTAAAAATATTAAAATAGAAAAACATTGGGATATGTCATTTTGTATAAAATTATTACATAAATCCCCCAACCAAATCCCCTTACTCGTCCCCCATTTCCGCGTAGGTGCCAATTCACAACCCTGGAATCCCCAATCGCGGCAAAGATCGCATCAAAAAACCCTAGAATTGAACCACTCCGAGACGTTGATCATCGAAATCGAATTTCTCCTGCGACAACGGTGGAGATTTTGGGTTCCGATGAGGAGAAGGGGGTGAATGTGGTCGAGGGTGTTTTGATAATTTTATGAGGAGAAAGGGAGGGAAATTGAGAAGTGGAATATGGGATCTGATGAGACGATAATGATGATGTTCATGGGACTTGGGAGAGCACGGTGGTGCTTGATGATTTCTATGGTTTGGGTTCAAGCATGTTTAGGTAATGTTGTTTTTTACTTTGGAAAATAAAATCTTGATAGGAAAAAAGGCTTATCTGGAAATTTTTATTTAGCAATTCTTATGATTTTTGTGTGTAAGTATTTAATTTTGGATCGAGTCCAAAACCATCCATAAAAAGAATTAATTTTTTCAATATTTATTTCCTTTGTTTTATTCAAATTGCAATGTTATATCATCATTATATTATTTAACACATATTTTGACAAGATTAATTTTTCGTCTTAACAACGTAAGAAAATTATAACATTGACCATGATTATATTACATAACTCAAAATATCATTAGTGTTTCACGATAATTTTTCATAAAACAATATTTGATCGTCCCATGGACGATTCGAATTATAAATAACACAGGATAACGTTTCAATTTGAATAGAACGGATAAAGCATTTTTTTTAAAGAAAATAAAGCCCAAATACTTCAATGCTTATGATACTCCAATATTAAAGACAATCTATTTTTGATACAAAGGACATCTATATTTAAAAATACTAATATAAGAATTCATATTATCTCGTCATAGGATTTGAAAAGATGAGATTCACAATAACGCGTGTGTATAGTGAGGATTGGTAAGTTGGTAATTACTGTATCTAGATATAGGTTACCTTTGTTTTATTGTATTAAAGAAAAAGGATATGAATCAAACAAAATAATAATTCAACTTTACAATCATTTGCTATCTTTACAAATATAATAACTTCATAATTTTAATATATCAGCTAAAATCTATCTTGAGTAAAGTGAAAAAGGATATCATTTACACATTCTTGGGTTCATTCATTGTTTGATGGATGAAGTGAAAAAGGATATCAATGTATAGAAAACCTCCCATAGAGCTTGGACGACACGAAGCAAGACTCTATCAAGGCAATATACTCAAGACCGTAGGACAACAACAAGGACGCCACAGACAGACGAGGTCAGGCGATCTAAAAAAGCTCCTGGAGTGGCTTATAAGCAGATGGGAATGACAGATGAACAACTCCTAGCAGACCTGACTAGTGGGATGTTCAACGACGACATTGGAAAATGTGTCGAATAGGGATTCAGGCTAATCAGAGCGATTAGGACTGATGTTCAACATGCCATCGTCAATCAATGGAGGAGATCTGGTAAAGTGGTGAATACTACAGAGTACTCACCTGAAGCCTGGAAGCTCATCTGTCAGATAGCAGAGGCAAGGTTGTACGAGCTGAACAAGGAAGTCAAGGACACACTAACGTCTCAATATGCCCTAAAGTATCCAGCCAAGCTGAATACTGATAAACAGCAACCCACATGACAGAGTGATATATGAAGGCTGGAAGAATATGATGAGAGATGTAACCATACCCTTTGGAAAGATTCTGGTGAAGAATTTTCCAGATGAGTATGGGGCTTTGGCTTTGATCAGCAAAAGGTGTTTCAGGAGTCAAGGACCATCTGTAGATTAGGTCTCCACATATCATCTGAAGCTGATGTGTGCTATCGTCACCAAGACCCATGTTTACTGGGCAACTATTCTGATGGGCCTTCTGATGAAGCATATCAATGATATTTGAAAGCATCATGCCCACAATAGGTGCTTTGGAAGGATTCTGAGCGTCTTTCTATAAAGGATATATTCTGTTGAAGGCATATCTGGTTCTCCCTTCATTGAAGATCAAATTCATCTTATTCAAAAAACCAGAATCAGGGGAGTCCTTAGACTCTGTCTCAGCAGAGTCGCAGTAAAAGAAAAGGAGGATAGACACAGCTGGGCCATTTGCTACTAAGACATCACCTATTGCTCCAGTGGAAGAACATGAAGAGAAGTCTGATGATGAACATCATGTCCCTCTAGTCAGATATCCCAGGCATACTCAGACCCCTAGGGAGCAGATGAACCCTCAGAAAACCTTTCATAGAGCTCGGACGATAGGAAGCAAGACTCTGTCAAGGCAATATACTCAAGACCGTAGGACAACAACAAGGACGCCATAGACAGACGATGTCAGGAGATCTAAAAAAGCTCATGCAGTGGATTATAAGCAGATGGGAATGACAGATGAACAACTCCTAGCAGATCTGACTATGTTCAACGACGACATTGGAAAATGTGTCGGATAGGGATTCACGCTAATCAGAGCGATTAGGACTGATGTTCAAAATTCCATCGTCAATCAATGGAGGAGATCTGGTAAAGTGGTGAATACTACAAAGTACTCACCTGAAGCCTGGAAGCTTATCTGTCAGGTAGCAGAGGCAAGGCTATACAAGCTGAACAAGGAAGTCAAGGACATACTAACGTCTTAATATGCCCTAAAGTATCCAGCCAAGCTGAATACTGATGAACAACAGTCCTCGTTATCTGCTTAGCTAAGATAAACAGAAGCTAAACATCAGAATAAGGACGGTGAAGAAGAAGACCATGACGACATTGAAAAGCAGTTCCAATCCCAAAGTGGAACTTCCAAAAGAACGACACCACCATCAGAAGAAATGACAGCGAACTCCACCACCATCCTCAAAGTGACAACAACAATAGTAAAACAGACTGGCTCACCAATCAGAGAAGAAACAGACAGGGATAAACATATTATGCAAAACTTAGGAATCTCAGATACACTAAAAGGGTTCATTGAGAGTCTATGGAGAAAAAATAACAAAAATAATCAAGTTGGTCTAGGAGATTGTGAAGTCAGCTGCAGTCTATATTAACAGGAAGTTAGCGAAGCTGACCAATCAGATCTTCCAAACAAACAACAATATGAGGGTAAAACTGAGCAGAGTGAGCATCCTAGTAGAGCCCAAGTTGAAGTTGGTTGAAGACTTCATGGACAGATTTATGAATGATATGGGAATTGAGCTTCAGAATCTCAGACGAAGGGATTTTGTGTTCAACGACCTTCTGATCAAGCACAAGTTGGACACATCAGATAAGTTGAAATCGACTTTGCTTGAGATACATGAGATTTTGACAAAGATGAAGACCTTTAGAGATTATATGGCTGAGATCAGAACTGGGACATCATGTCTGAAAGATGACATAGGTTATCTGTCCCAAGTGACCATAGGAGCTGAAGAGGGAATCAAGAAAATACTAGAACACTTTAACTTATGAAGCCTCAAAAAGATCACCCAACAAACTTATCATTATCAATAAATAAAAAAAGGGGAGGGGCAATAGATTAGTTTGGGCAGTTAGACTTAAACTCCTCTTTTGATCTTATAAGTTTCTAGTCTTTTTCAGTAGATTCTGTTGTTTTTGATATTGTCCTTTTTCTCTTGATCTGATTCAACGCTATGAATGAAATATCTTTTTTTATGCATCTATGACATGTTACTTTGAAACTGATTGATATTAACCATCTAAGTTTATTCTTTGAAAATCATCAAATATGGAGAGATTGAAAGTACTTTACTGGATTCGATGAATCAAATGATTGCTAACATGTGTGATCAAGTGTGCTTAAAGTAAACATGTATTTTGTGAGACACTGGATATCAGACTGCCACAATCAGAATGATAAAAGTTCTAGGTGGAACAACTATTGTAATGTCAGATAAGTGTTTAGTGGAACCCCTAGATAGAAAAGGGGTCTCGGCATAGATATGTTTTGTAAGTTTTGCAAAGATCATGTTTGAGACAAAGAAGTTGTGATCAGATCAGTTCTCAGAGTAGTTCAAGAAAATCTAGAGACTATCAGCAACAGATCAGACGCGTTGAATTAGACTTCTGAAAGATATATGCTCCGACATTTTATCTGCTATCAAATACTATATCAAACTTAAGGAAGACATGTCATATCACTGCTTGAAAAAAGAATTGGGGGTAGATTGGAGAATAAGCCTCAAGCCTTGGCCTATATAAGGCCACAGGATTACAGAGAAAGAGTAACGGACGAATCATTTCTGTATTCACACCTTCAAATCAAAACACTCAAAGTTTCTCTCTCTCCTCAACAAGAAAACTATCAAATGCTCATCAAGAATAGCTTTTCTCAGGAACATCATGGTGAAGTCATTGGTTGGTGCAAGTCTTCTTACTCTAAGATTGATTGGTGGATCCTGCGGGGATCATCTCGTGATAGATTTGTTGAAATCTGGTTATTTGTAAATGTTATTGAGTGATCCTGAAAACTCAATCTGTTGAACTGTGATCCGAGGTGATCTAGTGGATTTTCTTCTTGGTTAGTACACTACTAACAAAAGAAAGAGTGGATTAAGTTCAAATCAATTAGTTAACACTGATTTGAGTCCAAACCACTATAAATTGTGTGTTCTTCATTTCTCCTTTATCCTCGTTGATTCAATCATTGTTAACACACTAGTCTGATCGAAATCAAGACTCTGTTGATAAGAATCTTGATTAATCACTATTTGATCATTGATCTCATAAGTTAGATAGTACATCCCACTGTTATCTGTTTGACAGTTGAGTTGGACAAAGATTCTTGATCGAATATTTTTTAAATCAGTAATGTTGTTTTGCTGTTTGATTGTTGATAAGTTATTAGATTAAACATCATCTGTTGGATTCTTGAGTCTCACTAGTTGATTAAGATCAAAGCTGGTTATATGATCTGATTCGCAAGGATTATCGTTTTCTGCTCCATAGTTAGTTTTTAGTCAAAGAAATTCTTGGAACAACCTATTAACCTCCTTATCCCCTTTAGTATGTTCTTGACACAATCATGAATTTTCAAAATGCTTTTGATCAACGCCCCGACAGACAACTCTCACGATCCACCATCACCGCTACCTCCCTGTCCTCCAAAGAAGATATCTGGATTTTAACTTTAATATTTTCATATATATGTTTTGATGATACACTGTTCGGGATGTAATGACGATTTTCATGTAAATCGCTTAATGTTTTCCATTTTAGGTGTTTTTTTGATGTTGGATTGTGAAGGTTGGGAGCATAGATGGTTGGTTTTGGGCTGGTTTTGGTTGTGTCATGGGATTGTATTAATATATACCAAGTTAATGTTTAAACCTGTTTTTATTTGGTTGGAAAAATGAATGTAGCGATAGATTCGATCGCAAATTGGTTTTACAAAATCAAACTAGGAATAAGGTTTCGCGATCACAACCTTAGCAATTGTTTTGATCGCAAATGCTTTTAGCGACCGTTTCTGGTCCGATCGTAAATTTATTTAATGACCAAGATTTTTACGACCGAATTTTTTTGATTGAAATTCAATAACAAACAACATTTAATGATCAAAAATATATAAACAAAAAATTACAATAACATAAAAAACTAGGGAAACTTGAAAAACCTTGATGGAAACTAACTTTTCAATTAAAAAAATACATATAATCTCATAAAGGAGTAAAGCGAGACGTAAACAAGTTTCAATTCTTTCATAGATTCTTGGTCAGTGAGTTAAAAATTCAATATCAAGAATTAAGTTGTAATGATCAAGAAATTTAAATATTAATTATTTTAAATTATGTAATGAAACGAACGAAACATAAAAAACATACAAAACTTAAAATACAATCATCCGATTGAAGAAAAAAAATTTAGTTTCTCATAATCCCATTATCGTAACAAAATTCTGGGAATGTTGATATTTTACTTTGACGATTGACAAAAATATTTTTAACAAATATAATTCTAATGATAATGAAATCTTTAATTATCCTAATCCGACCAAACCATGATATTCACCCCTCTCATTAATATATTCCTTTCCTTTTTCCCCGACTCCCCCACATCTACCCCTGGATCCGCCACCACTTCCACCCCAAACTCCCCGCCGACAACACCACTTCCCCATCTCCTCACCAGATACCCAGCCTCCACCTGCTGCCGCCATCGCCAGCCGCCCCGACCAGCCCCTACCAACCTGTCCCCTCCCTTCCTACCCCGAGTTCCCCAACCCCCACGCCTTCGCCCATCTTGCAGCCGCAGCCAGCAGCAGCAATCCGTCAGTCTCCCGCCGCCGTCGCTGTTCCCGCCAGCCCCTGTCTCTCCCCAGTTCTCTCTCCCCCCTTCAGCCCCCACCCACCGAACCGCCACCATCACCATCGGCTCCGACTCTTCTCGTGTGAGGTAACCCAACCCCCTCCTGAATTCCCTTGGTTGTGATCTCAGATTTGTTGTTGGTGTACTGTGGAGTGGATCTGTGATGTGATTTGGTTGGGGTTGTGATGATACGATGATCCTCAGGTTGCGGTGAGTTTGGAGATGGTGATGATGGAGGGAGTGATGGTGAGTTTTGGAGATCACTGTTTGGATAATGACTATATAATAATTACGTTATGAGCTTAATTAGAATTAAACATGATCACAGTATAATGAAATCATCGATAAATATGAGAATATAAATTAACGGATAAATTTATTTAAGACGTTAACTGTAAAGAAAAAATAATGAAAAAGAAATTAATAGAACTAATATGTTCTAGCATTTTAATATTCGCGATACAGATAAATACTATAGATTATCGCTTAAGAATCTATCAAATAGTAAATGATATATAGACGACATGAAATGGCCGAAATATGTTTTAACCCAAATAAGGACGTCGAGCCTTTCGGGGAAGGCGGTGTTGTGAGGGAGAAAAGCTTCTACTTTCACCTTATGTGTACGTGGTATTGTCGTCGAGGCATTGGGCTCTAGCTTGTAGGGACTCGAGATTGTGGCAGGGTGTAGGGGCTAACCCTGGCAATTCGAATGATGGGTAGTCGGTTGCAGCTAGGATGTGGGGGTAGTCATGATGGTGGTTGTCGACATGGTTGAAGATCCACTAGCGGCCTGGAAACCTTGCAGTGGCTGTGGTGGCTTGTTGTTGGTCTTCGGTTAGGAGAAAATGTGTTGCTAGCTGTAGGATGTTATCCCAATGCTGTGGTGGTCATAATCCATCATCCTGAGGTCGGAGAAGCTTGGTCTCGGTTGGATCTGAGAAGGGGAATGAACGACGAGGGCGTCCTTGGGGTGAGGGAGCTTGCTGGGGTCGTGCTGGTGGTGGTGCGGATGGTGTGTGGTGGTTCACGGTGTGAAGATGGGCTACGATGGTGGTTATTGGTGGTCATTCGTGGTGGTGCATGGAAAGCTGAGGATGGAGGTGATGATCACGATGATGACGATGTTGCCGTGCTAATGGTTGTAAGTTGGTGGTCGCGGCGATGGTGGGTGTTGATGAGGGTTGGTGACAATGATGGTATGTGGTCCGATGGTGGTGTTGTGATGATGAAATGGTGTTGGTGGTCGGTGTTGCGTAACGAGGATGATGATGATGGTGGCACGGCGTCGCGAGGTGGTGACGGTGTTGGTTTGGTCTCGTCAAGACGAAGGCAATGGAGTAAGAGATGGTGGCGTTGCCGGTGTTTATGTGATGCCCGTGGCGGGCTGGTGTCAAGCACAGAGGTACGGCTTGGGTTTTTCCTGGTTCTCAGTGATGAAGAGAAGGAGAGGAAGGAGAAGAATATGGGAGTGTTATGTTTGGTTTGTGTTTGATGAATAAAAGAAGCAGGTGATGTATAATTACAAAAAAGGATAGGGTGATGATGAAAAGAGTAAAAAGAACGTTGTACACTGACGGAAAGGAAAACGGGTGCTGGAAATGAAAGCCTGACATACGTTTCGTGGCCTCTCTTTAAATGTTCGTCAGATTGTTATTTATCCCAGTTTCATAATATTGATTTTTCGATGATTAATCTGTGTCGGTTTAATTTTCCCAAAACTACCAATACTGTATCCCATTCAAGAATCCAATATTTA